>JAPDVU010000006.1:170964781-171234180 GCA_026230045.1 Corynorhinus townsendii | reverse complement strand
TTGGCAGCACCTAGAATGGAAGGGGGCGGGCTGGGCCAGGCGCTCCCAGGTCCAGCTCCCGGCCGGGCCGCAGTGGCTGGGCTGAGGCTCCTGCGGGGCTGAACCGAGACCCGCGGAGCCTGGAGAAAGGCCAGGCGGGCCGGGCCCGGCGCTGGGGCGGAAGCCAGGACAATGGAATCCCCTGCATTTGGACTCGGCCCAGAGAGGCTCATGCTTTCCATGGGGACAGAGCTCATGAGGAAGCGGGAGGCGGCCCAGCCTGGTGCCGCTCTGGCCCTGCCGCCAGCCCAGGCCTGCTCGCCGCGGACACCCGGCCGGCGGGTCCCGGCTACCCGAGAACCACGGTGACATCCACGTGCCTGTCACACACCAGTGCCAGAGCCACACCTCCTTCTCGCCGGGCCCGAGACTATCCCCTGCGTCTCCCCCCTCCGCCGGGTGGTTATCTGCACCCGCTGTGCTGATAAACGGGAGCGTGGGAATGCCAGCTGTCGGCGCGCGCATCCTCCTCGACAACCATTGAAACGAAGCGCGGTCTTGTGCAGGCTCCCCACCTGGCAGTCGGGGTCAGAGCAAGGCCGTCTTGGGGGACGGTGTCCTCAGACGTCTGACCACTGCCAAGCCGTCCCGGAGCCCTCCACCCAGAGCCTCGCCCTCATGACACCGACGACACCACCCAGGGTAAGAGGAGGAGACGGAGAGGAGAGACGAGGTGCACACAGATGGGACCCCGTGTTCTTTCTGGTCGACGCTCTCTCCAACACGCCCACTGAGCGACGCAGCTTTCAAAAGCTGAAGGACCGTCACCTGCTGCTCCGGGACTCGGTGGTTTACACAACCTCCCGTGTTGGTTCACACCTGGGGGTCAGCGGCTTGGGCTCAGCTGGGCCGTTCTCCTGTCTGGCACCTGTAGTCCCGTGGCAGCTCCGAGGGCCCTTGGGCCAGTGGCTCCTGGGATCTCCGCGCCTGGCATCTCGGCAAGGCCAGAGGGTGCAAGCTCCAAGCGCGGGCGGCCTGCTAGGGTCCCACTTAGTGATGTTTGTTGGCCAAGGCCATGCCAGCCAAGGCCCGGGCACGGGAGGCACGGACACAGGAGGTGCTGACACGGGAGGCACGGACACGGGAGGTGCTGACACGGGAGGCACGGACACGGGAGGGTGCTGACACGGGAGGCACGGACACGGGAGGCACGGACACGGGAGATGTAGACACGGGAGGCACGGACACAGCAGGCACGGACACGGCAGGCACGGACATGGCAGGCACAGACACGGGAGATGTAGACACGGGAGGCGCGGACACGGGAGGCATAGACATGGGAGATGTAGACACGAGAGGCACGGACACGGGAGGCACGGACACGGCAGGCACGGACACGGGAGGCACGGACACGGGAGATGTAGACACGGGAGGCACGGACACGGCAGGCACGGACATGGCAGGCACAGACACGGGAGATGTAGACACGGGAGGCGCGGACACGGGAGGCGCGGACACGGGAGATGTAGACACGGGAGGCACGGACACGGCAGGCACGGACACGGCAGGCACGGACATGGCAGGCACAGACACGGGAGATGTAGACACGGGAGGCGCGGACACGGGAGGCATAGACATGGGAGATGTAGACACGAGAGGCACGGACACGGGAGGCACGGACACGGGAGGCGTAGACACGGCAGGCACGGACACGGGAGGCACGGACACGGGAGATGTAGACACGGGAGGCACGGACACGGCAGGCACGGACATGGCAGGCACAGACACGGGAGATGTAGACACGGGAGGCGCGGACACGGGAGGCGCGGACACGGGAGATGTAGACACGGGAGGCACGGACACGGCAGGCACGGACACGGCAGGCACGGACATGGCAGGCACAGACACGGGAGATGTAGACACGGGAGGCGCGGACACGGGAGGCATAGACATGGGAGATGTAGACACGAGAGGCACGGACACGGGAGGCACGGACACGGGAGGCACGGACACGGGAGATGTAGACACGGGAGGCACGGACACGGGAGGCACGGACACGGGAGGTGCGGACACGGGAGATGTAGACACGGGAGGCGCGGACACGGGAGGCGCGGATACGGGAGGCGCGGACACGGGAGATGTAGACACGGGAGGCACGGACACGGGAGGCGCGGACACGGGAGATGTAGACACGGGAGATGTAGACACGGGAGGCACGGACACGGGAGGCACGGACACGGGAGATGTAGACACGGGAGATGTAGACACGGGAGGCACGGACACGGGAGGCACGGACACGGGAGATGTAGACATGGGAGGCACGGACACGGGAGGCACGGACACGGGAGGCACGGACACGGGAGGCACGGACATGGGAGGCGCGGACACGGGAGATGTAGACACGGGAGATGTAGACACGGGAGGCACGGACACGGGAGGCACGGACACGGGAGATGTAGACACGGGAGATGTAGACACGGGAGGCACGGACACGGGAGGCACGGACACGGGAGATGTAGACATGGGAGGCACGGACACGGGAGGCACGGACATGGGAGGCACAGACACGGGAGGCACGGACACGGGAGGCACGGACATGGGAGGTGCAGACACGGGAGGCACGGGCACAGGAGGCACGGACACGGGAGGTGCAGACACGGGCCGGGCTGTGGCCATGACCATTCTGATTCCGCGGGCTCACACAACGGGGGAAGATTTCGTAACGTCTTGATGCCTTCAAGGGGCATCCTTTCGTCAGCCAGTAAAGCCACTTGCGCCCTGGTGGGCACGGGCGTGGAGGCCGGTATGGCCTCCTCCCCGCAGCCTCACTCCACCCACGTTGGGGCACGGCGGCAGCAGCTGCTGGAGGAAGGATGCCAGCGCGTGGCCCTGCACTCGGGGAGAAGCTGCCTTCTCGGGCCTGGGGAGTGGCCAGTAGTGCGGGGGCAGCCTGGCTGGGAGGGACAGGCCTCCGTCCTCTCCGAAGCCTGTGGCTGCTCTGGCCATGGGCTGCCCGGGACAGAGCCCCTTTCTAGGTTGCAGGCCCTTCCATCAGGCAGCTGTCCGAGCCTGGGTTTCCTAGGAGTCACCCCCCCGCCCGCCCCGTGGGTGCCAGGATAACCCAGGGAGGGTGGCCACAGCTGGAGGCCAGCCTCCCGCCCCCCGAAGCCTGTCCCCACGTGCCCTTGGGGCTGTCACGCCGACAGCAGGGTCTGTGCCATGGGGGGCCCAGGGCGCCCAGACTCCGAGCCCAGCTCTGACAAACCTCGCTCGCTCCCTCCCAGGCGGGGTGTGTGTGTGGAGGGGGCGGCAGGGGAAGCCAGGGTCGCCCTCCCAGGATGGGCTGCCTCTCCTAGGGGCCCTGGGAATATGATCCCAACGTCCTGCTCAAGGCCACCTGGAGCTCAGGCCACGCCTCTGCCCTGCGCTGCTGCCCCCCGGTCTCCCCTGAGGGGATCTGCCCTGTCACTGCCCGGCTGCCCGCCCCGGATGCCAGGCCTCAGGACCAAGTCCAAAGTCTCCCCTCTGCCCTCCACCTTGCCCCTCCCTCCCAGCGACTGGGACAGGAGCACGGCCATGAAGTCGTGGGCGCGGTTGTGGCCAGGCTCTCGGTAGGTGATCCCCTGGCTGAGACAGGCCTGCCCTGGCCGCCGGCTCACAACCACCGAGACATGGCACGCTCACTCCCTTGTGGACAGATGGGGACACGGAGGCGTGCCCCAGTCCCGGCCAGAGTGGGCCAGCAAGCACCTGCAGCCCAGGGACCCTCCAGGTTCTGCAGCATCGCTACGGGGCAGGGCGGGGCGGGGGACACTTGGGAGCCGGCGGCCCCACTGGGCGGCCTCCCATCTGCCCAGGGCGGAGGTCCCAGCTCCATGGCACAGTCAGCTCAGGGCTGCCACCCTCCCTGCTCCACCCGGGCCCCCAGAATGCACTGGGAGGAGGGTGGCTGGAGCTCTCCCCATCTGAAACCCCCTTCTCCCCCCGCCCCCCCCCGCCGCCGGGTTCGGTTGCCCTGAGCGCTCTCCTCTCCAGGAGGGCTGGCTTCTCTGGGCTCCCGCACAGGGTGGAGGGGGCGGGCAGCATTCACAGGCGTCCTCCCAGCCTGAGCCATTGTGCGCCCGCCTGGCTGCCAGCGCCGGTCCACCTTCCGAGAGGCGAACCCAAGCCTGTCACTCTCCAGCCAACAGCCTCCCTGCTCCCACGGTCCGGTCCGGGGTGAGGACCTGACTCCCGAGCAGGCAGCCCACACAGGCCTCTGCCCCGCTGAGGCCCGGCCCTGGGCACTGTGCAGGGGCTGAGAGCCAGGAAGCCCCGCCCCCCGCAGCCCCGCCCCTTTCCCTTTCCTGGGGGGAGGGGCAGCATGTCCCTGAGCCTCGGCCACCGCCCCCTTTGCACATGGTGCCCCCGGGCCCCTCTGCCCTGGGGGAGGCTCAGCCCCAGGCCCGCCCCGCACACCTGGGCAGCGTGTCCCCCCGGGGGTGGGGATTGTCCCAGGGAGCTGGCCGCGGAGACCGACTGGAACACGGATGAGCTGAACCTGCCACCGCGCAAGTGCCCTCCCGCCGCGCCCGGCACGGCAGACGTGCAGCAAATGTTAAAACGGGCGGCATGACTCATCTGCATAGGGCATTCCTGGTGGGGAAGCAGCTGAGGGGCCAGGGCGGGAAGGCCTCGCTTCTGGGAGGGGCTGTAGCCAGTGGCAGGGCTGCGTGGGGAGGGGAGGCAGGGCTGCGTGGACCCCCGTGGACCCCGAGTGCTCTGTGCACAGGGGAGGGCCCCGGGCTGGGCCTGTGGGGCAGCGGGAGGGAGGCGAGCCGGGAGTGCCGGCCCTCCCAGGGCCTATCCTCCTCTTCGTTAAGACAATATCTTTACGGATTTCAGAGAGAAAGGGAGAGAGAGAAACATCAATGATGAGAATCACTGATAGGCCGCCTCCTGCACGCCCCGCATTGGGGATCGAGCCCGCAACCTGGGCCTGTGCCCTGACGGGGAATCGAACCCTGACCTCCTGGTTCAGAGGTCAACACTACCGCCGGGCCACGCCGGCCGGGCTCCTGTTCACCGTTTTTAAAATTAATCTTTGTTGATCTCACCTGAGGATATTTTCCCATTGACTTAGAGCGGGAGGGAGGGGTGAGAGAAACATCAGTGACACACACACACTGACTGGCTGCCTCCCACATGTGCCCCGACAGAGGCAGGGATCCAGCCTGCAACCCAGGTACATGCCCTTGGCCAGGAATCGAACCCGTGACCCTCTGGTCCTCTGGCTGACACTCTACCCACTGAGCCAGCCTGGCCAGGGCTCCCCTCTTCGTCTTTTTTTTTTTTTTTTAATGTATTTTATTGATTTTAAAGAGGAAGGGAGAGGGAGAGGGAGAGATAAACATCAATGAATGAGAATCACTGATAGGCTGCCTCCTGCACGCCCCCCACTGGGGATCAAGCCCGCAACCCAGGCATGTGCCCTTGGCCGGAATCGAACCCGTGACCCTCTGGTCCTCTGGCTGACACTCTATCCACTGAGCCAGCCTGGCCAGGGCTCCCCCCTTCGTCTTATATTCCATTTCAAATGTGAGTGCCCGTGAGCAGGGGGAGCGCTTTGGGGCACATGCACCCCCTTTCTGGCCCTCCCTGGCAGCCCCCCGCTTGGCACAGCTCGGATAACAGCTCAGGGCCACCTGCCTCTTCAGAAAGGACCCCGGGCAGCGCCTCCAGGGGGCACCCCCAGGCCGCACAGCTGGGCCCCCGGGGTGAGTGGAAGGGTGGCTCCTCCCAGGCCTTAGGCTGCACCCCAGCAGGGAGCCGACGGCTGCTCACCCTTCGCTCCAGCGCCAACCCCCCAGCCGTGCTGAAGGGACAGGCTCTGGTCCGGACTCCCCCGTTTCCCTGGGGACTTGGGCGCATTCCCCGACTTACATCGTCTCGGTCAGAGCTGGGCTCTGACCAGGCGCCGGCGCTCCTGCAGACCGAGCCCAGCGCTGCTTTTAAGCGGAGAGAATTCCCGAGGGGGAAGCGAGGGGGCCGTGCGCGCGCGTGGGCGCCCAACGCCCGTATTTCTATGGTTACAGGCCGGCTCTCCTTTCCCAGGGAGGAGGCACGAGGTTGGACCGCACCCCTCTCCCCGCTGCCCAGCTCAGCTGGGACCCCCAGCCGCCGGCTGCCTCTGCGCTGACCCGGCCTCGGGGGAGCGCGCGTGGCAGGCTGTCTGATGTGCCCGCTCTCGGCCGTCACGGCCCCATAGCGCTCTGCCACCACCAAGTCTCCTAGTGCCACTGCCAGCTCGCCACGCGGGCATCGGCTGCCAGGACGGGCTCGGACACACGCCTCCGCCAACCACAGGTCACGGGGCTCAGACCAGCTCTGCCCGGTGCCAGGGCCGGCAGCAGTGCATGTGGACAGACCACGGACACGCCTCGTCTGCTGGGAAGCCATGCTTCCAGGACACACGGACGCCTTCCCAGGGCCGCCTGTCCTCGCCGCGGCGTCTGCACTCGGCCTGGAGCACGTGCTCTCCTGCTGCTGAAGCAGAAGTGGTGGGATTTGGGGAACGTGCCCCACGTTTGCCGTCCTGGTGCTCAGGTCCTCGCCGGGGAGGAGACGTCAGGGGACAGACGGGTGTCCGGAGGCAGCCAGGCTGAGGCCGAGCTGATGGGCCGCCTGCCGGGAGCCAGCGTGCGGTCCCCGTGGCCCAGCAGACAGGCTGCGCACGAGCCACAGCCCCGCCTGGAAGCGCCGGAATGGGCGGCTTTACGGGCGATGACGACAAATACGCTGCAAACTGCTTTTATTCAGAGGCCGGCAGCACGGGCAGAGGGGCGCGCGCTCCCCAGAGTCTCGCCACGAGGTGCAGCTGGACACTTGCACAGACAGACACCCGGCCCCGGGACCCGCCCACCCGCCCAGGGTCACATTCCAGAGGGGACCAGGGGCTTTAAGGACGAGGAGGGTGGTCAGCTGCTCAGGGCTGAGAGGTGGGCCAGCAGGTTTGTGTCAGCTCTCAGGTTCTCAGAGCCCGAGCCACCAGCACCCGTTCCCAGCCCACCCGTTCCCAGGCGCTCCTGGGGCTAAGGCGCCCCCGCTGAGGAAAAGAGCCGGGCTGGGCACCTGCCTCTCCCAGCGCCAGCGCCACTCCCTCCTCAGGGACGGCCCGGCGGTCCAGCAGCGCCTGCTATCAGGGCCATTCCCGTCCACCGCCCACGCTGACACCCAGGCCGTCCCACCACGCACCCTCCCCGGGGACCACACTCTGCACAAAGCCTGCAGCCCTGCATCCGCCCTGGCTTCAGCCCCTTCTCTTCCTGCCCGAGTTGGGGCCACTTCCCGCCGGCGCCCGCCTCCCGAGTCTGTAGTCTGTCCGTGTGGGAGGGGGGGATGTGAGCTAAGGGTGACCCTGTGGGACAGCCAGCCAGCCGGGCCCCGAGGGGGGTGCCCCTGGAACCTGAGGGGTGGTCCCCTGCACCCGGGCTGTGGGAAGGTGCCCCCCACAGCTCCGCAGGCCAATGGCGTGAGGTCTCTGCTGGCTCTGGGTCTGGGGAGACAGGTGTGCTCGCTGGCAAGGGCGAGGTGATGCACAGGGGCTGCGGGGAAATCGCCCAGAGCCACCCCTCCCCCTGACACACAGGACCTGGGCCTCTGGCGCTCACTGAGGCCAAGTCCCTGCTCCTGGGCCCTGGCCAGCCTCCCCAGGGAGCCTCCATCTTGCTACCTCCTGACGTCCCACCCCCAGGCTCACGCAGGCCCTGCTCCCTCACCTGGCCCTGCCTCTTGCCCCGTGGCCCTCAGCACTGGCGTCCACCTGGGTGCCGGGAGTGGGGGGCCAGTCTGGCAGCAGGAGGAGGCGGGCCCTGGGTCCCAGCCCAGGCTGAGCCCTGCACGTGCGCCTGGCAGGGGGCCGGGCCATCTGCAGGGAACAGTCGCCGGGTCTGAGGGGCCAGGGCCACAGGCAGGCTGCACACTGCACGGCCACATCATTGCCCAGGAAGTCACGGAGGCGCAGTGTGTGCTGAGGCAGCGTCGAGGATGTGTACGCGGAGGCCAGGCACAGGACGTACACACATCCACACGGCCCAGGACACAAGTCCGCGGGCTCACCCTGCCCTTTCCAGCTCTGCCCGTGGCCAGGCCTCTGGGGTTGGGTGCACAGGCCTGGATGCCCCGGAGCCCGGCCGCCCCCTCAGGCAGGGCCTGCCCTCCAGGCCCCAGAGGCTCCCGCAGGGCCCATCGACTGGAGCTGCCAGAGGGACACGCAGAGAGGCTGGCTTCGACACCACCCTGCGGAAATGGGCCCGGGCAGGGGCGAGCACCGGCCCCACTGGGAGGAGAAGGTGCCCGGGCTGCCCACAAACCAGCCACACGAGAAGCCGGAGCTGCCGAGGGAGAGTGGGTCCTGTTCTTTCCCTAAAGAAAGCGACTCCCCAGGGGCAGGGCCTGTCCTCTAGTGGCTTCCTCCTGAGCTAGCCTTCCTTCGTGTGCGGCGCGCCCGCGGGGACCCAGGGCGGGGGGCAGGGGGGTGCTTCTCTTCGCGGGCAGAGCTGGAGCCATGATGACTTCGTCTGAGTCGTCCGAGTCGACATCCTCCCAGTGCGCAGACGAGGGCGGGGCCGCGGCTGAAAGGAACCAGAGGGGAGGGAGTGTCACCCCATGCCCTTCCTGGCAGGAAACCCAGCGTCGCTGCCAGAGCGGTCGGACAGACCGACCGACCTCGGACCCGCTTCACACCGCCATGGCCTCTCCTGCCACCGCCTAGCCACCCCCAGCCTCTCGGCTCAGCTCCGAACACTGGCCTCTCCAACACGCAAACGCCACGAGGCAGGCCTTGCCGGCACCAGCACCGGGGGGCTGGGTGTGGGGGCTCCTGAGCGCCCTGGCAGCAGGTCCGGCCGGGCCACCAGCCTCCTCCTGAGCATCGCCCATCAGGCGCGGAGGCAGGACCACGCAGCAGCCACGGGGGCTCCAAGCTGTGTGCCCCCCGCACGCCTGAGCTGCCACCCCCAGGCGAGGGGCCCGGGACCCAGGTGACAGTGCGGGAGGGCAGCCCACAGAGAAGGTTCTCGCTCTACTGCTTTGCGGGATCGGAGGGAAGATGCGGCTGAGCCGGAGGTGAGGTGAAGGCGGCTCTCGCCACATTGGCTTCCTTCTGTGACTCTCGGGGAAATGATCACCAAAGTGGAAACTTATGAAAATAAAAACGTCACCCTGGACAGGGTGGCTCAGTGGATAGAGCGTCATCTTGGGGACTGAAGGGTCTCGGGTTCGATTCCGGTCAAGGGCATGGACCTTGGTTGCAGGCTCCTCCCTGGCCCAGGGAGGAGGCCACCCACCGATGTGTCTCTCTCAGATCGATGTTCCTCTCTCTTTCCCTCTCTCCCTAAACACCAATGGAAAACACCCTCGGGAGAGGATCAACAAAATAAAACAAAAAGCCACATCAGTATTCAAGGTTAGCTCAGGCCTTTTCCCGTAAAAACACTGGCAACCAGCCGGAGCGCGGCTCCCGGGCCGTCACACAGCCGGTTCTGGGGAGCAGGCTGCACACGGGAGTGGCGGAGGCCAGGCTGCCGCGAGGCGGGTGCGCACACCGCAGCCCCAGGCCGCCACGGGTCTGCTGAGCCGGGAGCCCGGCGCCCCAGTGCAGGGGCTGGGGTGGGTCCCAGGACTGTCTGCTGAGCTTCACAAACGGAGGTTTGGAGGGAATATCGGAGTTCGAGCTCGAGAGCCTGGACAAGGCTGCAAAAGGCGACGGAGATGGTAAGACGTGATTTCGACGAGGGATTCCGGGCGAGCTGTGTGCGGACGCAGCTGGTCCTGGAGCCTCCCCTCCCCGCCCCCTGCAGGAAGGGGTGTTGGGCCGAGGGCACCTCCTTCCCTGCCCCCATGGCTGCTGCTGCCCGTGGCCTCCCACTCACCAGGGCAGGGCTGCGGGGCTGGGCCCTCCACGGCGTCCCCACCGCTCACATCACTGTCTTCCTGACCTGAAGCAGGCCAGAAGCAGAGTCAGCGCCGGGCGGGACCCTCACACCCTCCGCTCTCCCCGCACCTTCGGTTCAGACACACGCTTCAGGCCCCCTTCGCCGGGGCACAGACCCTGGCACTCACACCACCTTACACCTCGATGACACCACGGAGCCCAGACGGCTGCCGCCTTTCCTAGATTTCCTGACTGAGAGCCCCGCCTGCCCGCCCCCGCCGCCTCCATCTTTCCCACCCGAGGACGGATGCCCCTGGGAGAGGCTGCGGGGGACACACCCCGCTCGTGCCTTCCCACAGCCGGAGGCTGCAGGCTGCAGGAGGGGACATCTCCGATCTCCACCCACCCGGCTCCTCCCCCTCCAGCAGGTGGAGGTGAGCTGCCCAGTTGCAGGACGGGGTGGGAGGATCCCCAGGACAGCACGGAGCCCTGGATTTAGGGGCTGAAAGCAATTCCCAGCTGCCACCTCGCATGGTGGCCCTGCCGGGCTCCGACCTCACAGGGTCCCGCCACCCCGGTTTCCAAGTGGCGGTTCTGGGCCTTCCTGAGCGGAAAAGGAAAATTCAAGCAATTCTTTACTTAAAACCCAGCCCCGGGGACGCTGGCCGAGGAGGCCCCCAGCTGGAGCCGAGCGCAAAGCCAGGACGCCTGCCTGCAGCTGCCGCAGCGGGACCGGGCGCCTGCGGGTGACTGTGTTGGTTCCGAGTCCCAGGCAGTGCCTGGAGCTGGCCTGTTCTCCCACAGCCCCTGGGAAGGGGCGTGCTGTGGCGGGGAGGCTGGGGGAGGCTCCAGCCAGGTGAGACAGTCTGCAGGCGGGGGATCAGGCCCTCACACGCGCTCCACGTCCTGTGCTTCGGGTGGTGGGCTGTTTGGCCTGGCACCGACACGCAATGACGTGGACTTACCGGTAGGTGCCGCAGGGGGCGCTGGCGGGGAGGGCGCGCTGAGTGCGGCCGGAGCAGGCGTCCTGGCGGCGGCGGCAGGGAGACCCCCGGGACTGGAAGAGAGGGACCGCAGCTGGGCCGACAGGGTGGGCAGCAGGCATCGGCGCCCCGGCCGAACCCCATCCTGACCCAGCTGGCCGTGGGGGCTCCCCGAGTCCTCGGTCAGCCTCCCGCATACTCACGGAGGCCGGACCTCAGACACCCCTCCCTGCTGTCTCGGGGGTGAGGCCGCCATCCACCTCCCGCTGGCCGAGTGCCCAGGGAGGACCCAGCCGGACCGTGCGGTCCTGACGTGGCTGCCCCCCTGCACAGAGAAACTGTAGGCCTAACAGTGCTGGGCCGCGCTGCCACGCAGGCCGAGCCGCGGAGGTGTGTGGAGCGGGGAGAGCAGTGCCCGCGGGACCGGAGGGGCCTGCGCTTCCCAGGCAGCAGACGCTGGCCGGCGCGCAGGATGGCAGCGAGCCTCACTGTGGACCCCACGCGTGGCCCGAGCTCGCTCAGAGGGGCCGAGTGCTTGTAGCGGGCGTCCTGCCCGAGGGGCAGCGTGACCAGCAGTGGCACTAATTCCGCAGGACGGTGTGGCTGCAGGAGGCCCTGAGCCCGGGGGGCGGGGCGCGGTTCCTCAGAAAGGGGGTGCACTAGGACACGGGGCAGCCAGCCCACAAGCTGGGCTCTGCCAGTCCCACGGGTCTCGCTCTCCTGCCTGACCCGCCCGTCTGACCGGGACGGGGCCACCCGCCTGCATGGCACGGGCGGGTTTCACCAGGTGCGGCGTTTGCTCTGGTCCCGCCCCCGCGCTGGGCGCACTGTGCCGGGGACACGGATCAGGTGGGCTGCCCGGCCGCTTACCTGCGCCTGACCCGTGCCAGGTGCGCCCGGAAGACGGACTGGATGAGGGTGACGGCCGCCGCCTGCCTGGGGTCGCCCTCGGCCTGGACAGCGGGGCTCGGAGGGCGGGGTGAGGGAGGGCTCTGCGGCGTAACGACAGGGCGAGAGGCCTGAGACGTGCCCGCCCTCGGGTGGCACAGCTCCGTCAGGGGCTCGGCTCCTGCTCTCCAGGCAGCGGCTTCCTGCTGCAGGTCAGTTCCTGGCTCTAGGGACCCTTCAGAGGACGCCTCGCCACTTCCCCGGAGGAGAGGCGCCCGCCCGTCTGAGCTCCCATCTGAAGGGCAAGAAGGACCTTCTTCTGCTGGATGTTCTAGCCCAGTGGTCGGCAAACTCATTAGTCAGCAGAGCCAAATATCAACAGGACAACGATTGGCATTTCTTTGAAGAGCCAAATTTTTTCAACTTAAACTTCTTCTAACGCCACTTCTTCAAAATAGATTCGCCCAGGCCGTGGTATTTTGTGGAAGAGCCACACTCAAGGGGCCAAAGAGCTGCATGTGGCTCGCGAGCCGCAGTTTGCCGACCACGGTTCTAGCACCTCCACGTAACTGGACGCCAAGGAGCGCCAGGCGGGGCCTGCAGGGCCGGGAGGGAGGCAGGCACCACCTGGGGAGAGGCAGGACCAGAGACTAGGAGGGGCGCTGGGTCCCGCCCCGGGCAGGGGGGTACCTGGCTGGGGAGGCTGGGCACACTGGGAGGTCCGGGACCACACGCTGGGCTCGCCAATAGCCTCGCCCGAGCCAGGTGTCCCCGAAAGGCCGCCTGGAGCACCGTGGCCGCCTGGCAGGGAGAGAGGACGGGAGGGGCAGTTAATGCCCAGGAGGGGGGCGGGTTGGGACCAGGGGAGATTTCGGGGAAAGCCCCAGAGCAGAGGCAGGGCGCCCCTCACGTCCGACCGCACGGTCACTGAGCCTCACAGTGCCTCTGTCACCAGAACCGCAGGGCAGACAGATCCCGGCTCTGTGACCGTGACCGTGACCCCCGGCGGCTCAGTGTGCACGTGAACCGCAGCTGGTGTCGCGTGGGCTGCTCCTCCACGTCACAGCCGCCATCCGCACCTCCGGAGGCGCGGCCACCACGACCTCGCGCTGCGCCGTCACAGGTTAGTGCCCGTGGCCCTGAGTCTTCCCGGTCAGATCCACGGGGACCAGGACTGAAGCTGCCCGGGGCCCTCCCCACGCTCACCTTTTCTGAAGCTGGGACCCAAACCTGCTCACCTCGTCCAGCGCGGCCTCTCTCTTCTGAAACAGAGAGAAGGCCTGAGTTAGCGCGAGGACCAAGTCACGGGGGTGGGGGAGGCAGAGGAGGGGCCGGCTCTGCCAGCTGCCAGGCCTGGGACCAGCCCCTGCCCCTGCCATGGCGCTCCCTCGTGCCCCCAGGGGTGGTGTCTGCCCACCCAGGCACACCATTCTCAGCCGTGTCTGTTCTGTCTCCCACGTCCTCCTGCACCGACCACAGACCCGCCCGTCTGAGGGGCCCGGTGACGGTGGGTCGGCGAACAGATGGCCGGTGGTTTCGGCAGCTGGGAGGGGCCTCAGCACCGCCTGGTGGGTGCAGCCCAGCAGGGCCCCGGGAGCCCTCACCTGGCGCCTGTACACCTTCCACCGGGCCTGCAGGGTGCTGGCGGCCGCGTGTCTCCGCCGCTCCGAGCAGGCGCAGGGCTGGGACGGGCTGTCCTCGCTGGTGCTGGGCTCTGAGTCCTGCTGAGAGGGACTGCTGGCAGGCCGGGGCTCCTCTGGGGCCTGCAGGGAACCACGGTGTGGGGTCACTGGTCCCAACAGCCTGTGCCGGTGCCGGGAGGTCTGTGCCCGCACGCCCAGTGGACGCGGGCTCCGGGAGGCAGCCCAGGAGCTTGGCCCAGCTCGAGAATGGCCTGCTTCCCAGGGCCCTTTTGGCCTTTTGCTGACGCCGTATTACAAAAGCGGGCCTTCTGGGGTGAAGGCGGGGTCCTAGCTCGGCTTTGAAGGAGGAGGAAGAATGGCTCCCGTGACGATCAGAGTAAGCCTGCCTGGTGCCACTCAGGGGTCCACACGCATTGCCTACAAGGACACCTCTCCAAAAAAGCCCCCACCTGAACGTGGCCTCACCCGGAGGGCGGGCTCTGCGGGGACGCGGGCTAGAGCAGGGCTCCCGGGGAGGCCGTACCTCAGGGGCCCCCCCCGGGGCGTCGCCTTCCTCTTCCTCCTTCGCCCCCTCCAGGTCCTGGCACTTCCTGGTCAGTGCTTGAATCTCCTCTCTGGCGTGGGAAGGGGACAGGGACACCTCTTGGCCGTCACGCAGTGCGCAGTGTCCGCGTGTGGACATCTGGCAGCAGACGAGTGAGTGGTGTGGGCCCGGCCGCCACGCAGCACCCACACGGGGCATGTGGTGTCGGTCCTGTCGGGCGGGAGCACCGTGGGGCTGGCACCCCAGCATCGCTCCGGCCAGGCGAGCACGGAAGAGGCGCTGACTGCGCGGGTGCGAGCGGGTGCTCGGTGGGTGTAAGCAAGCGACGTGCAGAGGAAGCCGTCCGCCACGGCTAAAGAGAGCGAAGCCTCTGCTGGGACCCGCCCTTCGGCCCACCCCAGCGGGCACCACAGCTGCGCCTCTCTCCTGAGAACAAACGTTCACTTCGGTTCTGGTGGCAGCGGGCCCGGGGGCTACGGCGGGGCCCGGGGGGGGGGGGGGAGGTGGCGGGGGCCAGCGGGGGGCGGCGGGGCCGTGTCCGCCGTGAAGGTGGCAAGCAGCCCCGGATGCAGCCACGAAGCAGGCCACAGAGACGGCGGAGAAGACGGGTGTTTGAGCAGAAGCAAGAGGAGGAGACACTGCAGGCGCTGAAGGCAAGGCCGCGGGGAGGCCTCCGCTGGGGAAGGCCCGGCCACGGGTGGAGTGAGGCATCGGGCAAACGCGAGCTGTCCCTTGGGCCTGGGGCAACGGGACCCGACTCCGCGCCTGCGTTCGCACCTCTTGCCACTACCACTGGAATGAAGTGCTGTCTCGGTGGACGTTTAAGAATGAACTTTTGTAAAAATAAAGTTTATTTCAGCAACCTGTTTCTGCTCAGATTTCCGCTCTACCTGGCGGGGGCATTTCTCATTGATGTGAAAGCCACCATTTTAAAGCGCACAGCCAGTGTCCAGTACGTCCACGGTGCTGGGGAGCCCAGAGCCCAGCACCCGCCCGGGCCTAAATCTGCAACCACTGACCACTGCCCACCCTGCCCGGCCTGCTCTGGACGGGCCGGGGTCCTCGGTGGCCTGCCTGCCTGCCACTCCCGTGGACACGGTCTGAGGCCCATCCATGCTGCGGTGCACGTCAGACTGCGTCCCTCTCGTTCCCTGGGACGGACACACCTCCGTTTTTCTATTCATCGCCCATGGACATCGGGGCTGCTTCCGCTTGGGGGCGGTGGTGGACCAGGGAGGCACCGTCCCCAGGAGGCCTGACGGGGGCGCGGCGGGTGAAGGGTGTGGGCAGAGGTGCCTGGAGGAGGGCCGCTCCCGCTGGCTCCTGGCTCACTTACCTCAGAGCCGCCTCCTGCGCCCGCCTCGCCTCCTCTCCTCGCCGCACCTCCTCCAGCTCCTTCTCCAAGGTGGCCTTGGCCTGGAGCAGCTGCCTCACCTCCAGACTGAACAGGGAACCAGACATTGGGATCAGCCGCCCGCCGGCCGTCACTGCAGGGGAGCTCAGCAAGCAGCCCCCCCTCTCTCTCGACTGCGGGCGGACAAGGGGCAGAGGGCGAGACAGAGGCCTACGCCACGTGCCATCGCCGCCAGCGAGCGCAGGCGCAGGGACAGTGCGAGCAATGCGCTCGCCGAGGCCCTGCTCTCACCCGTCCTGGGGACAGGTGTCCCCCAGGCGCCCCCAGGAGCCGCGCCCACATGGCTATTCCTGTCCCACAGGTGAGTGGCTGAGGGCGGGGCTTTCAAAGACCTCTGCCGGAAGCCCAGCCGCACTGCTACTCGCCGAGACAAGCTTTTCAGGTCCCGTGAATCCCGAGTGAACGAGATCGCACACGAGGGTGGTGGGCAGAGCGGGCACACAGCAGGGCTCAGGGAGCAGCTGTTGCCCTGCCGCATGACAGCTCAGGAGGCCATCACAGACGTCACTGCCCTCTCCAAGCGACCAGCCTCGCTGTTGGCTTCCTGACACATGCCTCTCAGGAAGAAGCTGTCACCTCACTCTCGGATGCACTGTTAGACTTCCACTGCAGGGGCAGCAGCGGGTGGTGCCAGGGCGCGGCCTCCGCTGTCACAGAAGCAGCGGGCGCTCAGCCACAGCACAGCCGGAAGTCCTCCCCGGCCTGGATGTGCACGTGGGCACCAGGGGGTCTCAGCGGGCACCAGATTGCCGAGGTCTGGGCCCCTGGCCTCCAAGGAGCCCCCAGTGGGTGGGGCCTGAGGTGCCACATCTCCAATCAGCCCCAGGTGGGCGGGGCCTGAGGTGCTGGGTGCTGGCTCCTGCCACCCACCGAGCAGCAGGTCTGAGAGATGCGGTCTCAGAAGCTGCATGGCTCAGATTCCTCTCGCAGAACCTGGACTAGAGAACATGACTATCTGACATGTCAGCCACGTGTCATAAACACGGACCAAGCCTTTAGGCCTCTGCACGGGCTTAAAGGAGAACGTGGAAGTCCCTCCACAGCTCAGTGTAAGGAGCCCTAAAGGCCGCCTCTTTCAATGATGCGATGTGGCCAATGAATGTCCTTTCTCCACTCACGCTGCCTGCATCTCGCAGCCGGAACAGAGGGTTAGGGTCCCCTGCAAGCACGGGCGGCGGCTGCTGAGCGCTGAGCGCTCCCCGGCCCACGAGGGCGGCGTAAGCCTGAAGAACACATTTCAGCGGAAGCCGGCTCCGGGGACACGTACTCTCTCTCCTGCAGCCGGGCCTGCAGGGCCTTCCGCTCGCCCTTCAGGCTCCGCAGGGCGCCCCGGAGACGGAGACGCTCGCTGTCCTCCTGGCGCTCGCTGTCCTGGGGGCGCTCGCTGTCCTCCTGGGGCTCCGGGCGTGGCTGCCGGTGCCCCCACGTGCTGGACGTGGAGAGCGCCAGGGGGTCTGACCGGACCACATCCGAGGCCTGCGGTTTGGGGCTTTCCATCGAACTGATCTTCTGGGGGCAACACAGGTATCCGTTAGACGTTACTCCTAGCGACCTCCCACCACGGCGCCACACGGTCAGCCCGGAAAAGCCCGGCCGCTGGCCCCGGGCCCTCCTCTGAGCCTTTCCTGCCCAACAAGCTTGGCTTTAAAATACCCCAAATCATAAAGTTGTGTTTTGGCTTAACCGCAGTTATAGGATTACTCGGCTCAGCCAACAGCGCGGCGGCCCTGAGCGTTCGCCGGCTGCTCGGGCGCCACGTCGGCATGCAGAGCAGTGCATGTGGCCGGCACGTCTGTGAGCTCAGGCAGCAGCTGCTGAGGGAAACCACCACAATGCGTGGGCCGCGAGGAGCCACACACGGCACGTGTGGCGGCTTTCAGAGGCACCGGGGCCCTCTGCGGCACCGGGGCCCTCTGCACCCACCCCGCCCGGGGCCCACGTGGCGGGGCGCTCAGGCCTGCGCCCATGTGCAGTCAGCCATGCTCAGGGCCACCCGGCTCAGTCCCTAAGTCCAGAAGCCCGTGCAGGGCGGGTCCTGACCAGGCAGATAACACTGACAGGCGCTCACCTTCTCCAGCTCCGTGATCCGCCGCAGCAGCCGCGGCTTGCTCCACTCCATGCACCCTGGCGGAAGCAACGGCGTTAAAGGATGCTGGGCGTGCAGCCACCGCCCCTCGCCTGGCACCGCCCTGGGCCCGTGAGGCAGCAGATTCCTGCTCCGAAGGGCTGCTCCGCAGTGGGGAGTCTGCCCTCCCACTGTGGAGCCCCCGGCACCCGTCTCCTAGGCCACAGGCGACCCTCGGCCCCGGGTCTGCCCTGGCAGGCTCTGGCCCGCTGGTCCATGGCCACGGCCTGGTCCCCACTGCGCCAGCCCCACAGCCGCCCCACCTGCAGCCTCTGGGACCACCCCCCTTCCCCCCCCCCCCCCCGCAGGCTCCAGGTCACCACTCGCTCCTGGCCCCTTCTCTGCTCACTCACAGGTGCTGTGATGTCGCCCAGCCACTTGCTCCCAGATGGCCACCAGGCCTTGGTCTGCCAAGGCCTCGGCCCTGACCTCACTGACACCCCCCCCCCCTCAACCTGCTCCTCTCTGCACTGCGCCCGGCCTGGCCCAGGGCACCAGCAGCCCCTGCAAGGACTCTGCAGGCCCTGCCCCAGCCCTCATCCCGCCTGCCCAACCCCGACCTGCTGGCTCCTCCCTCCCTGGCACCATGTCCCCCATGAGGGCGTCTGCTGCTTCAGTTCACTGCTGTCTCCAGCCCCCAGGCCAGAGCCGGGCACAAGCAGGAGCTCATTAAGTCCCGGCACATCAGCTGGCCCGCCCCGGTGGCCGGTGCCTGCCCTTGAGGGCCTTGCGGTGGGGGGAGGGTCCGGGAGGCTGCGGGAGGTACCCTTGGTCTGGGCGACGGTGGGCGAGCTGCTGAGCATGCGGTCCAGGTCCTCCTTCAGGCTCTGGTTCTCCTCGGTGAGCTCCTGCACGCTGCGTGACAGGCTCAGCAGCGCGCCGCTCAGCCTCCTCTGCCGCCGCAGGCCGGCCTTCCTCTCCACCACGGGCCTGGGAACCAGACCCCGCTAAGGCTCCGGGCGGGTCGTGCGCGGACGAGAACCGCAGGCCCGCAGGACATGAACTCTGACCCCCGTCAGCAAGCCGTCAGCCCACACAGGGCTCCGTCCCTGCGTCAGGCACCGTGGTGGAGGGCCCAGCTGCGGACACTGGTGCCTACGCACCCCTTCTCCCAGAGCCTAGAGCAGTCGCTCAGCCCTCCCAGGCTCTGTCCGCCCGCACGCTCCCGTTTACAGGGACCCTGGTCAGCACGGACCCGGCTCGGGTCGGACAGATGCCACTCTGCTGAGCGCCGCCTGTCCCGCTGGGGCTTCCTGTCCAGCGGCTCACCGCTCAGAGCGGCCCCCACGCAGCGGCCGCGTTCCCACTGCAGGAGGCAGCCCCGAGGGCCGAGGCTCAGTGTGACCCACGAACGCACGCACCTGTGAGGCGCCCTGAGACCAACACCTGCAGCAGCCCGTGAGCGGAGCCCTGGGAACTGCTCCGCCCGCCCCCGAGCCGCGCGGCTTTCACCGCCCAGGGCCCTGCGGACGCGCAGCCCCGGCAGCTCTCCCGCCCTCACAGAGCAGGGCCACCCGCCCTGCACCGCGACGAGGGCGGGGAGGCGGGCCTGGCACGGGGCTGCTCCAGGACGAGGCGGGACAGCGCTTCCCTGTCGAACGCCTGTGCCCCTGCGTGACGTCTCCCCGGCATCCGTGGCGTGGGGGAGCAGTGCCCGCCGCCCTGCGTGGGGCTGTGGTGGGTGTGTGGACAGTCAGTCACTGCATGGGGCCATGCTGTTGGCAGTGAGCAGGGCGACGGAGGGCACTCCGTAACCACGGCGAAGAGACCCCAGGAGGAGTGAGCGGGACACGAGGTCATCGTACCTGCGCCCCGGCATTTCCGAGCTCGCCAGCAGCGTCTGGAGGCGGTGGATCTGCGGACGCGGGAGAAAGGCACTGAGTCCGGCGCCAGAGCGGCAGGCACAGGCCAGCTCTGCCCGTGCGAGAGGGAAGCTGGGCGCCTGACTCCCGTCCGCGGGGGCAGGGGACGGCGTCCCCACTGTGCTGCCGGGTGGCCACCCAAGCCAGAGCGAACCTCCCCCGCCCCCAGCCCCACGCCCGCCGGGCAGAGGACACCCACCTCCTCGTAGTACGTCTCCATGACAACCCGCATCTCTTCCAAGCTCGTGGTCTTCATGTCCGTCTGCAGCTGGCTGAAACCCAAGTTCAGAGTGAGCAGAGCCAGACCCGGGGCAGAGACGCGGCCGGTGCTGGGCCTCGGAGAGGGCGGGAGGGAGGGCTGAGGCCACGCGCAGACCCTTCCCTCCCGGCGGCCGGCTGCTCCCAGGGAGGGGACAGGCGCCCTGACGACGCCCCTCGCTAGGGAGAGGCTGTCCTGGGAGCGGGGCCTCGGGGGCAGAGTTGTAACTACTTCCTCCCGCCCCGCAGCCTGAGCCCCCTCCTCAGCTGCTGGCGGACCAGAGGAAGGCGCCCGGAGCCGCGGAGCCGAGTGCAGGGCCCTGCAGCCAGGGTGAGCTCGTGGCGTTTCTCAGGCCGGCAATTTCCGAAGAAACCGGGAGGGACTGCGGCGCACGAGGGGACGAGGCAACGGAAAGCAGAGCCTCCGCGCCCTGAGCCCGCGGTCGGCAAGCTCCTTCGCCAGCAGAGCCGATGGTCAGCAGCACAGCGCCTGAAGTGTCTTCGGAGAGCCACGTTTTTAACTTCAACGTCTTCTCACGCCACTTCTTCCACAGACTCGCCCGGCCCGTGGCATTTTGTGGAAGAGCCACACTCAAGGGGCCAAAGAGCCGCATGTGGCTCGCGAGCCAGTTTGCCAAACACTGTCCTGAGCCAATGCCAACAGCAGGCGGGGCTCTCGTCCCACCTCTGACAGCGGCGGGGGGTGGGGTGGGGGGGCGAGCGGGCACGCATCAGGGCTTCTTGTGCCAAGACCCACAGCTCCTGCTGCAGGTGAGGAGTGAGCCACAGGGGCCAGAGGTCTTCCGTGCGGCAGCGCCGGAACAGAAAGGAAAACCCTGCTCCCTACTGACACCTGCAGGAGACGGCTGGTACTCACTCTCTTTTTCTGGTGAAGGCAAAGCTGGGACCAGACCTGGACCAGAGGGGGGGACCTGGGACAGAGGGGGGCCCTGGGAGAGAGGGGGGACCTGGGACAGAGGGGGACCTGGGGCAGAGGGGGGACCTGGGACAGAGGGGGGACCTGGGACAGAGGGGGACCTGGACCAGAAGGGGGCCCTGGGGGAGAGGGGGACCTGGGGCAGAGGGGGGACCTGGGACGGGGGTAGGCGGGAAGTCAAGCTGCACCTGAGAACCTGGAGCCAATGCCAGACTGAATGAGGCAGCCCTGCCCACTGGCAGCCCTAGGTGGTGCAGGCAGCCCTGCCCACTGGCAGCCCTAGGTGGCACAGGCCGCCCCCCCGTGGCAGCCCTAGGTGGTGCAGGCCGCCCCCGGCCCCCTGTGGCAGCCCCAGGTGGTGCAGGCCACGCCCCCCCCTGCAATGCCAGCCCTAGGTGGTGTAGGCCGCCCCCACCCCGCCCCGCACCTGATGGTGCTGTCCTTGTCCTTGCACTGCTGCTCCAGCCGCAGGACCCTCTGCTTCAGCCCGTTGATGACCTGCAGCAGAACACACACCTGAGGCTGACGGGCTCCCCCTCTGAGCCTGGCCTGCCCCAGTGGGACCATGTCTGTGCATGGAGGCGCAGCTCCTGCAGCTGCTGGTCGCCGCCAGCACTGCCCACACCACGGCCCGCCCATCGCCGGTCCCTCAGTGCCACGTGTATTTAATAATGCGGGGGGGGGGTCCTGCTCTGAACCGGGTGCCGGCGGCACACAGCGCTTGCTTAGCGGGGGGAGGCCCCGTGACCGCATCTCCTACCACAGATTCCACCTGTGGGAGCTGCTCAGCCCACCCTCTCCCGCCCCTCCCGGCCCCTCCCAGGCCCTCGGCGGCGTCTGGCGATGCTGGGCTCCGGGAGGAGGGTGTTAGGAAGCTCCGAGCCCCACAGCTGCACCTGCTTCACCGCACGGGCGCGCGCTCTAGAGCGAAGGCGCCTCGCTCGGACGGGTAAAGGGAGGTTCCGGGACCGGCTGCCTGTCCGGGCGCAGCTGGTACTCACCCAGCCTGCGTCCGGCCTTTTCTCTCCCAGGGTCCACACAAAATCCGGGCCCTGTGTGATGTGAGCAGAGCGACACGTGAGGACACGCAGGAAGGCTCCCCGCCCCGGCCACGCCTCTGGCCGGGCACCACCCTGCGGGCGGGCACTCACTCGGGACGGGTCCAGCAGCTGCTCGATCTGTCGGTCCTTCCGGCTGTTCTCCTCCTCGAGGCGCCGGAGCTTCGTCCTCAGCAGGTCCGCGTCACTTCTCTGCATGTGCAGTGACTGAGGAGAGAAAGGAATACATCGTGCACACACCACGAGCGCACACCCCACACACCGTGTACACACACACCACACACACACACCGGCACACAGTATGCACACACTCCACACCTCATGCACACACACTACACATACCACGCACACACACCATGCACACACAGAGTGCGCATATACACCAGGTACACACACACATATCACACTCTCCAGCACATACTGTGCACACACACTGGCGCACATACACCATGCATGCACACCGGCATACACACACTGGGCACACACTATGCACACACACTGAGCATATACACCGGGCTCACACATCGCGTGCACACAGACAACGGGAGGCACCGAGTTCACCGTGCCTGGCTCCTCGCAGGGTATGCAGCACGCACACCAGCACGGTGGCGGAGGTGGGGGTCACAGTAAGGAGACCGAGGGCACCACCAACCGGAGGGTAAGTGCCGGGGGACAGAGCCACCCCACGCAACCAGAAACTCTCCCACCCAAAAGGCCGTGGGCACAAGGTCACGTGTTCTTGCCATGTGCACACGAGGAAGCACCCTTCTCCCTCCAGGGGACTCGTGGCCACCCCAGGAGGACTCCCAGTGCACACCCCACAGAGGGGCCAGCGGGCAGCCCACGCCGTGTGTCCAGCGGGTCAGTCAGGCAACGCGCGGTCACTGGGAAAGGTAAGGAAGCCGGCAATGGGACTCTGCTTCCGGAAACACGGAGCGCTCGCGCGTCCCCATGCCTCCTGCTGGCGCAGCTTTGGGCGTGTGGGGAGAAGGGAGGCGAGCTGGGCCTCAGGGGCCCGGTACCACGTGCTGGACAAGCCGGCCTGGACCAGCGGATGGCACAGGCAAAGACAGCCTTCTCTCTAACCGGGGGCAGTCTGGCAGACAAGAGCTGCCCCACGCCAGCAAGCACTGCAGGAAACACGCGCCCTCCCGGCCAGCAAAGGGGAGTGCGGCCCGGCCTCCGCCCCGCAGGCTGCAGCAGGTGCCTGCCCTCCTCCTGGGGGGAGGAGTGGGGAGGTCAGAGGCGGCCCACTGAGGGTCAGGACTTTCCAGCGTCCAGTGGCAATGAGGCCACACACACTAAACAAAATGGAAGACTTAAGTCTTAACGTCAACACTTACATTACAGGTAAATGACCTAAACAGGCCAATCAGAGGACAGAGACTGGCCAAGCAGTTTAAAAACCTGACGCACTCATATGCTGCCCACAGAAACCCATTTTAAACCAACGGGACAGGCAGGTCGAAAGTAAACGGCTGAGAAAGAGATGCCGTCAAAACGTTAAGCTAGAGAGGAGCTGGCCAGGCCGGGGGCTCCGTGGCTTGGAGTGTTCACCTTGGACAGGCCACCGACCTCTCTGAGTCTCAAGGTCACCACCCAGTAACAGCTGTGAGCTGTGGAGAGCGGCCCAGCGCGTGGGAAACGCCCCGTTAGCACTAAAGAGAGACACAACCGGGAGGTGGTCACATTACAACACCGAACGCTGGCATCGCCAGGCCGGTCTCGGGGCAAAGGCCTCTGCAGGTCCCCGCCTCCCGGTGAGCAGAGCAGCGCGCAGACACGGTGGGCGCGGCCCTTCCTCCACCAGGGTCACCAGCCAGGGTCCAGCCCGGGGTCACGCTCACGCTCTCTCAATGGCCAGGCCCAGCACAGACCCCCGCTTTGCCGTCATGGCTGGGAAGGCGTTCAGTGTGGAAACCCACCAGGAGCAGGTAGACACTCTACCTTCTTCAAGTCCATGATCTCGTCATACATGTCCTCCTTCTCTCTGTAGACCGGCGTCCCCGGGGCGTGACCTGGAGGAAACACAAGCTTCTGGAAGACCTGGAATGGAGGAAGCTTCTAGGCCACGTCTTACGGAAAACCTGGAAGCTAATAAAATTATCCTTAAAAATAAAGGGCAGGAATCTTTCATGCTTTTAGTCCAACGACAACTGTGTCCTCAGAAGGAATGGGAATGGCGTGACGAGGAGGGAGCGGCCGAGCACAGGGCTGGGGCGGGAGCCACAGCGCCGGGCTGGGGCGCAGTCGGCGGAGAAGAGACACGTGTACCTGTAAACAGCCAGCAAAACAAAGACAGCAAGCCACCGCCCAGGCTGAGGGGCGCCCAGGCCACCGACAACTCCACCCGGGGCCTCAGACACGCCAGCAAATGTGCAAGGTGCCCGGCGGTGCAGGGCGGGCTTCCCGGGGCGCCGGGGACAGGCGGGGAGAGGCCCGACAGGAGACAGAGCTGGGAGACCAGCCCCTCGCTGTGAGACCTGGCTTCTCCTGCAACGTCACTCTGCACCGTTCCTGCAGCTGACGCCAGTAAGCCCGTGCGGGAGGCGGGAACAGGGAGGCGGGAACAGGGACGCCCGGGACGGTGTCACCGTCCCGTCAGGAGCGCCACCTCCCAGCGGGCAGAATGGACTTTCGGGGGTCACTGTCCTCGGGACACTCCATAGAGGAAGCCCCGACTCTCACCCCTTTCTGCTCCTGCTCAGGCTGCCCCCGTGCTCCCCATTGTTGGCTGAATGCCTGAGGTCTCAACTTCTTGCTCTCAGCGCCTCCGGCAGGTGGTTGGGGTACTGGCAGAGGGGGGCGGGGGGGCTGCTCCCAGGCAAGCCTGCCTCCAGGGAGTGCCCTCCTGCTGGCCGGGGGGGGGGGGGGGTGGTCACTATGCCGGGTCCCGGCGGGGAAATGGAGGCCTTCCTCCATCCCGCCTCCTGCGAAGGCTCGGCACTAGCAGTGCAGAGCAGGTGCCGGCAGCCGGCCCTCACAGGAGAGCCCGGTGTGCGCCGCCGCCGCTCCCACGGCACTCGTGTGCCCACGGCTAACGTCCCGCTGCTGCCAGTGTGCTGCCCACCAGCTCACACACTCCTGACCCCCCGACAGCACAGACCCAGGGCAGTGTCACCCACAGAGAGACCGTCCCCAACCACGCTCTGTGTTTCGTAAAAGCTAGGAGGCTCGCCGTCTCAAGATTCATACGAATCTTCCAGGCAAGTCATATCAAAGCCCTCTCACACCGCCGCCCGCCACGCCGGCAACCCCTCGAGCCGCAGGTCGCTGTCGGGGACCACGGACCTTGCTTGGCACTTCCCAGCCACAGCCTCTGCGGCGTCAGAGCTGTCCGGCTTCCCAGAGGCACGCTCGCCGCCGTCCTCAGGGGCTGCCCGCAGGCCGCGGTCCTCGGCTTGCAGTAATACGGCGACTCTAGAAGCCAGCGCAGGGTCAGGGTGGCGCACCCGGGCCTCCACGGCGCTCCTGCCAGACTGCTGAGCCCCGAGCAGAGAAACCCAGCCGGAGGCCCAGGACGCGGTGCTGGCAGAAGGCTCGAAGGTTCAGGCTCGGCCACCGCTCAGGAGCTGCTGGGCTAGGCCCCCCCACAGGGACCACGGGGCAGGCCCCAGGAGTGGGTGTGCCCAATTTCCAAACACAAATGAGGCCCAGCAGCCGCAGCGACGTGGCTCAATGACCCTCCGTGTGCAAAACTCGGGGTCTCCCTCCCAGGACCCAGGACACCCCGTCCCAGCAGCCACCTCCCTAGGTCACCTGGGAGCCAGCGGCAGCCCGGCCGTACTTACTGGGCGAAGTGGGTGGAGGTTTGTGGACACTTTTCCTCTTTGTTTTCTGGAAGAAAGGAGAGCGGGAGCAGCAGGTGAGCCCTCTCCACAGCCCCATGCCCGGCCACGCCCTGGCTGCTCAGGGTGGGGTGTGAGGGCAGCAATGGGGAGATTGACCTGCGGGCTGAGCAGACCGAGCAGAGCAAGGCCCACAGGCTCAGGGGGTGCCCCGAACCCGGGGCCCATGTGGCTCAGGGGGTGCCCCGGGGCCCACGTGGGCTGCAGCTGAGCAGAGTGCCCGAGGTCTGGTGCCTCCAGTCCCATCACAGATACGGGGGTGCGGGGCCTTAAATTCAGCTGGAAACGCTGCACAGATGGCAGACTGCCCACCCCAGCATCCTCAGGCCTGGATGGCCGTGTGACTTCCCCAGGGTGGGCGCAGGCAGCTGAGACCTCGTGACCGGGAGAAGAGGGAGCCGTGTCTGGAGAGCCGGTGGGGCAAGCAGGGTGCCGATGCAGAGCTGCGCCCCTGGGCTGCCCGCCTCAGGCCCTGTGGCCGGGGAAGGCACCCTCCGCCCGTGTCCTCAGGCTTCCCCGCAGGGACCCCTTCCTTGGCCTCGGCGGAGGCACGAGGTCTGTCCTGGGCAGCTGGACCTCAGCCGAGTCTGCTGGGCCCGTCCCTCAGCAGGGCTTCACCCTGCCATGGCCCCCCATCAGACAACGGCCCGCAGAACTGGGGGAGTGAGGTGTGGGGAGTCAGCTGCCATGGGGGCAGCGGTCTGGCTGGAATGCCCGGCTGGGAGCCGGCTCCTTCTCTCCCACCAGCACAGGGAGCCGGCTTCATTCTCCAGACAGCCCCGGGGGCCGAGGGGCCGCAGCTGCTCTCGGGCCAGACCTGCCCGACCTGCTGTCTACGCTTCCTGGGCTGGGACCGGCCAGGACCCCGCTGTGCAGCTCAGAGCATCCTTTCCCCCACAGCCGCCCTGACCTCACCCTGAGCCCTGCTCCCTCCCCTCACGTGTCAGAATCGGGGGCCTGGGGGGCAGGGCCAAAACCAGATACTGGATGGGAACCTGCCCACTGCTCAGGACCGACTTCTGAAAACAAACTTGAAACTTACGATCACAGCTACTCAACTAAAGACCTGCCCCTTTGCAAAGGCACCGGGAATCCGTGCTCCGGGTCTACACACAGCCGTGGCGGGGGCGCCCGCTGCACACGCGTGAGGAGTGTGCGGAAGGGAGGTCACCAGCACGGGGCACGCGGGGCCTCCCGATCCCACTCACCGTCTCAAAGTCGGAGTCCAAGGTAATCGCAGACAGACTGTCCTCTCCCTGCAGGAAGAGATGCAGACATGAAACCTCAAGGCACCTGCAGGGCCCCCTGCAGCCACTCGCGCTGAGGCAGGAACCCCCATACCCGCCCCCCCCATGAGAGCCGCCAGCAGGCTGCTCGGCTGTGGGGGGGGGGGGGGACGGGCGGGGACCCAAAGCGAAAATGCCTCCATCCCTCCGCCCAGCAGGCGTGTCCCGAGTCGCTGGGGACTTCCGGTCAAACACAGTCCTGTGGGAAGCGCTTCTTTCACGTCCCACGTGTGTGAGCGTTCCCTCGCTCACCTGCCATCAGAGCTCCAGGACCCGCCTCCCGGTGAGAGCAAGCCACAGCCTGTGAAAGCCCACGCGTCCCGGAGGTAGGTGGTGCACCAAGGCCCTGCTTCCCGGCCCAGGGCCCGCCTGGCCAGCGAGTCAGGTCCGCGCCTCTGGTCCCTGCCGCACCCCCGTGCCCACGCCATGGTAAAGGGTAGACTGGGCTGGTCTAGGGCCTCAAACACCGCCTCTGACCAACAAGGAGCTTCTGCTGACCTGAGAGGGACCCCTAGGAGGTCAGGCTAAAAGCCTGAAGCCCTGCCCCCTGCCCCGTCCCCGGCTTGGCTCTTAAATCACGGGGTCACGCCCAGGCGCCATGGCACCCTGGGGCCCTGCGAGGTGGGCCTGTCACAGCCCGGGAGGTGAGGGCCCCCAGGTGGTGAGCGCTGGGAAGTGACCAGCGAGCCAGGAGGCTCTGTGCTGAGGAATAAGGGGGCTGGGCCTGGACGGGCTGGACCTGGACCGGCTGGGACTGGATGGGCTGGGCCTGGATGGGGTGGACAGCCTGCCCCGCAGAGGTCCCCGTTTGGTGAACAGACCCCGGCTCGGCGGAGAAACCACCGCCCGCCTGTGCCCGCGGCTGCGTCTCCCAGTGCCCTCAGAGCCGGGCAGGTAGAAGGGGCTTACCAAACGCATGGGAAGGAGCGTTTCTAACGGCAAACAACGGAAGTGAAGGAGCAAAGGCAGGAAATGGTCAACAAAACAGGGGTAGCCACAGGTTCGAATACTTGAAACCATGTCTTTGAGCCCTGGCCGCTTTGGCTCAGTGGATAGAGCATCGGCCTGAGGACCGAAAGGTCCCGGGTTCGATTCTGGTCAAGAGCACGTACCTCGGTTGCGGGCTCAATCCTGGGCCCCGGTGGGGGCTCGTGCAGGAGGCAACCAATCGATGTGCTTCTCTCACATCGATGTTTCTCTCTGTCTCTCCCTCTCCCTTCCACTCTCCCTACAAATCAGCGGAAGAATACCCTCGGGTGAGGGTTAAAAAAAAAAAGATTTGCTGAAACCACTTAGGTTCAGTGGATAGAGCGTCGGCCTGCGGACCGAGGGGTCCCAGGTTCGGTTCCGGTCAAGGGCATGGACCTGGGTTGCGGGCACATCCCCAGTGGGGGGCGTGCAGGAGGCAGCTGATCGATGTTTCTCTCTCATCGATGTTTCTAACTCTCTCTCCCTTCCTCTCTGTTAAAAAAATTAAAAAAAAAAGAAGATTGAAGCTGATTCACAGATGTCGTTACAAAGAACAGAGAAAGTTATCAAGCAGTGATAAACCATCATTTAAAAAATAAGTAAAATCATGCTCTTGAAAACGTGTGGCTATGGGAAACTGCTAACAACAAACTAAGTGGCAAAGGTTACAAAGCAGTATCCATCTCTCAGTTTTTGAAACTGTATGAAAAAAAAAAGATGCTTCGGAAAAAGATTGGGAAGGCCATACAGACACACCGATTGGTTTTCGGTAGGTGGTCAGGTTCCCGGTAATTCTCCACGTTGTCTCCAAGGGGCTTCACGACCCAAGAAGTGACTTTTCAAAGATGGAGGAGCGCTAACAGGCAGGAACAGAGGGCGGGCCTCCCGGGGCGGGCAGGGCCCCTGACCCCAGGGACAAGCGGGAAACTTCAGCGGCTTCCCAGGCGGGGCACGAGGTCGGGCCCCATCCACGCTGCCTGCCCCCCACAGGCCCTGGAGCCCGCCGCAGCTGCCCACCTCAGCACCTGGGCACTGGCGGCCCGTCTGTCTGCCCCAGGTACCCCAGGGCACCTGCAACTCCTCGGAGCACCTGCTGCCGACCCCCTCCAAGCCTGCTGCGGCCCACGCCTGACAGCTCTGGGACCTGCCCGGCCTCGCTCCCCGCTGCTGGCTCCCGCAGACATCCCTCAGGCAGTCCTGGGCCAGAAGCACCGGGCACGGGAGTGTGAGAGCCGCTGGTCCGGATCCCAGGGAGCGAGGTGGGGCGGCACCGCCTCCGGGAAGCCTTCTCTGATCAGTGCTGGGCAGGGCCCAGCTCCCTCACACCGGGATGGATGGCTCGGCCGCTCGCCCCGTCCGTGGCCCCAGCCCTAGAGGTCCCGGCTGGGCACGGGGTGGGCGAACACTTACACAGTGAGCTCCGTCACCCGCGGGCCGAGAGCGCGGGCACCGCACACGCCTGGCCTCCCAGGCGCCCAGGCGAGGGCGCTGCGTCCAGGAAGACTTCCTGGAGGCGGCGGCCCGTGCAAAGGCGGGCGGGGTCCGGGGGTGCTGGAGGCTGGGCGAGGGGCGGCGATGCCCTGCCGACCGCACGTGGGCGGGGGCTGCCGGGCCGCTCTTATGCGGTAACAATCACGGCAGCCGTCACCGGCGGCCGCGGCGTGCGCCCCTCCCCGGCCCGCGTCCCCGCCGGCAGACCCGCGAGCGGGAGGGAGCGAGGAGGCCCGCCCACCCGCGCTTACCGTCTCCGAAGCCGGATCTCCGGTGCCCAGCGACATGGCTGTGGCGCTGCGGGCGCGGCGGTCCAGTTCTGAGGCTCCGCGGGCCGCCTGTCGGCCCGCAACCTCAAGACCCGTCCGCGCGCCCGCCGCGACCCCGCTGCCATGGCAACCGCGCGGGCCCCGGATGTGGCGCCTGGCGAGCCGGGCCGACTGTGCGCGTGCGCGGCGCCCCCGCCCCCCCGCCTCCATGAGCTGGCCGACCGGCAGCGCTCCCGGAGGTGCGGGGCGGCGATCCCGGCCTCCGGGCTCTGCAGTCCACACGGCGTCGCCGTCCTTCCGGCGAGAAGCCTGTGAGCTGGTCGCGGGGCGGGAGTGAGCCTCTGCCTGTTCCCTCACCCGAGGGGACGGCAAGAGCACCGCCTAGAGGCGCTGCAGAACCACGAGTTTACATCGAGGGAAGCACTTCGCACAGCGCCATCTAGGGGCCCCCCCGCCCCACGACTAGCGAAGCCGCCCAAGATTCGCATCCCGTTTTCCAATGAGTCCCAGTTCAGGGAGGCAACAGGGCGGCTCAGACCTCTTCACCCAAGTAGTTCTGAGGGGCCGGGAGGGTGAGGATCAGGCAGGGTGTGGTCCGAAGTGGTTCCTCCATCAAAATTAATGTGTTCAAAGCTCCCTTTTTATTTTACTTTAATACCCACAGGAATTCTGCTTTCCATTTCCTTATACCTGCAGATCAGGTATTTGCCCCAGAAGGGTGCTGAAAAACTGACTGTACAGATGAGCCTTGTTTTATCCGCTGGCCTTGAGGACCTCGGGCAGCTGAGGCCCAGAGGGCCCGGTCTGAGGCCAAATGACCGCGGACTTTGCCTCAAGGGTGAAGACGCCCCTTTCGGGCACGTGCTCCACCCCCATTCCAGACCGGAGGTCCCCTGCCCGGGTAGGCCACGCCCCTTCCGGGAATAGTCCCGCCCCTTCCTGGAGCCCCGCTTTCCTGGCGCTATGCCCGTCGGACGCTCTGGCACGTACCACTGAGTATCCCGTCGGGGGGATATTCTCGTAGGGGAGACCGGTTTGGCGCTGGCCTGCCCCCAACGCCTTGCACGTTGACCCTGTTCCCTAACTCTGGCCCTCTGGGCTCCAGAGTGGTCTCGCGGGAGCTCTCGTTGTTCCCATGCCCGCCGTCCCCGACCTCCCCCTTCAGGTTTGGCAGGTGGCGCGGTCCGGGGCGGGGCCTGCGGGGCGAGGGCGGGACCTCGGCGGCGGACAGACCCGGAGTGGGTGAACTTCCTGCGGGAGGCTTGCGGTCTCTGTGCTGGTCGGCGGGATCGGGACCTCGGGCGAAGGCGGGGAGCCGCCTGGGCTTGGCGTGCGCGGCCCCGGCTGGGTCTCAGCGGCACCGCGGCCGCCGTCCCCCGATCCCTGTAGCCCTTCCTGGTGACCGGGCCCGGCGCCCGCGCGGGGTCCACAGGCCTGAGACTGACTCTGAACTGCAGAGAGGGCTCTTCTGCAGGGACCTAGCCTCGCTCGGGTGGAGACCGACACCCCGACCCAGGCAGACCTCCTGACCCGGACAGAGCCACTGGCCACCCCCGTACCCCACCCCCGCCTCAAAGCCCTCCCTGACCCCGGGCTGTTTATAGGTTACTTATTGCACTCGGGGTGCGTGTTACCGCGTGTACACGAGGCCCCCTCGGCCTCGCCCAGGCCCCACACGCAGGTGCACACCCGGCTCGGGAGGGACGGGCCGTGTGGACACACACCGCTGGCCGCAGTGTTTTCGAACTCAGACGGCGCTGACCCAACCCGAACTGAGACGCACTTGAGCACATAGCTGCCCAGGACGTACCCACACCCCATCGCTGGCCCACCTGCAGCCTAGGTGAGCATCACGCTCCTGCCCTCCCACCAGAGTCCACGGTTGGCAGCTTTGAGCTCCTAAGGCCTCTGGTTTACACCAGCCTGACTCCCTCCCAGCCCCGTGACCAGGAGTCAGGGCCCGGACCTCCATCCAGGTCCGCCCCCCCCCCCCCCCCAGGCTGAGGCTTTGCTTCGGTGCCTGCATCACCCCAGAGCTGTGATCATTGTGATCCGCCCGCTGTCTGGCGGCCCTGGGCCCTGAGCAGGCAGGCGTGGGGGCTGCTTGCGACTAGGGCTGGTGGCGGCCAGCCCTGACATTTCCTTTGCAGGACCCCCCCCTGGCCTCGTCATGGACCCCGAGTGTTCCCAGCTCCTCCCGGCTCTCTGTGCGGCTCTGGCAGACCCCAGGCAACCCGTGGCAGATGACACCTGCTTGGAGAAGTTGCTGGACTGGTTTAAAACCATAACGGAAGCAGGTAAGGGGCGCTGTTCTTGACTTTCCCCAGAGGCCAGAGGGTGAACAGGGCTCCCCTGTCCTGGAGGAGGGGTCCCCACCTGGTCAGTGTCCTTCCTTCACACCCTGAAGATCCCCCCTGGCTGCCTGGGGGATGCATCAGGGTGAGGGAGTGATCAGGGTGCGAGAGCTGCAGCTTGAAATGCTAGGGATTCCAGCCCGATTCAGGCTCCACAGTTCGGCACGTGCTGGGTGGCTGCTGAGGGCGCGGGCACGCTCATTTTCCTGTTCTCAGTGCATTTTTTTTTCTTTCTTAAGAAATCGGTTTTGTTTTCGCTCTGATTATGAAAGTAAAACTTTTTTTACAAAAACTCTGATATTTTTCCTGTTGATTTTTAGAGAAGATTGAAGGGAGGGAGGAGGAGAAACATTGATGTGGCTGCCTCCTGCACATGCCCAGACCGGGGCTGGGCTCAAACCTGCAGCCCAGGCATTCCTTGACTGGGAATCGAACCCGAGACCCTCCTGTGCAAGGCCGACGCTCTAACCACTGACCACACCAGCCAGGGGCGTAATACATACTTTTTTTAAAAAACACATTTTATTGATTTTTTACAGAGAGGAAGGGAGAGGGATAGTTAGAAACATGGATGAGAGAGAAACATCCATCGGCTGCCTCCTGCACACCCCCTACCGGGGATGTGCCCGCAACCAAGGTCCATGCCCTTGACCGGAATCGAACCCGGGACCCTTCAGTCCGCAGGCCGACGCTCTATCCACTGAGCCACACTGGTCAGGGCCCATATTCTTTATATAAAACTTCAACCACGTGCCCGGCTGGCGGCTCACTGGTTGAGCATCGACCCAATGAACCAGGAGGTCCGGGTTCGATTCCCGGTCAGGGCACATGTCCCGGCTGTGGGCTCGATCCCCAGTGCGGGGCATGCAGGCGGCAGCTGATCAGCGATTCTCTCTCATCGTGGATGTTTCTCTCCCTCGCTCTCCCTGCCTCTCTGAGATCAGTAGAGAGACGCCAACACTTCAGCACCAAGGAGTAAAGGGGCACATTAAACCACTCACTTTCATTTCCCGCCGGCCCTTTTCTTACAAGAACGAGGTCCCACCATAGGACAGCTTGGTGTCTCGGCGTTTCTCTCTGACCTTTACAGTAGGTGCTTTCTGCACGGAGCAGGTCGACTTCCTGACCGTCCTTCACTATGTTCTATCTCATTGCTTCTCCATTGGAACGTGATCCTGCCTCTAACCTTTCGTTATTATGAACAGCGCCGCCATGCTCCGCCATTGGCTTCTGCTATTTCCCCCCTCGTCTTCTGCTCTCTTTTGACGTGAACATCTAGTCAAAGGGGTCCTCAAACATTTTATTTTATTTTTTTTAAAGTATATTTTATTGATTTTTTTCACAGAGAGGAAGGAAGAGGGGTAGAGAGCTAGAAACATCGATCAGCTGCCTCCTGCACACCCCCCACTGGGGATGTGCCCGCCACCCAGGTACATGCCCGTGACCGGAATCGAACCCGGGACCCTTGAGTCCGCAGGCCGACGCTCTCTCCACTGAGCCAAACCGGTTTCGGCTCCTCAAACTTTTTAAACGGGGGGCCAGTTCACTGTCCCTCAGACCGTTGGAGGGCCCGACTATAGTTTTAAAAAAAAACAACAACTATGAACAAATTCCTATGCGCACTGCGGGCCCGGGACGAGTCGGCTGCTAAGCAGGACAGGCAGCGGCACCCGGCGGGCCGGATACATGTCCTCGGCGGGCCGCAGTTTGAGGACCCCTGAAGGTCTTCCTTGTTTTCTCCTCCACGTGTTCACGGCCACACGCTTCTCGGAAAGGGCCCCTTCCGCCCACCCGCCCTGCAGGTTTTGCTGGACGGGGCTTCCGTTGTAACTTAGATCCAGGTATTTCTTACCTCCCGTGATGATTTTTTCCTTCAGCCACAGACTACGTAAAAGGGTATCTTTTAGATTCAAGACACGGGTTTCTTTCTGTCTTCCTTGTCGACGGCTGATTTACTTCGCTGGAGGCCGACCGCGTCTGGACTTCACTTTCCTCACGTCCGTTGAGGTCTGATGGAGGCGCGCTGCACAGGGAGCTTTTGCCAGTGTGCTGTGGAGTCTGCTGCCTGGTGCCGTGTCCTCTCTGGCGGCCTTGTTCCTGAGCCACGTCACTTATCTACTTACTTAAATATCTCTTTATTGAATCCAGAAGGGAAAGAGAGGTAGAGACATCCATGATGAGAGAGAATCATCGATTGGCTGCCTCCTGCACGTCCCCTACTGCGGATCAAGCCCGCAACCCAGGCCTGTGCCCTTAACAAGAATCGAACCCGGGGCGCTTCCGTCTGCAGGCTGACGCTCTATCCCCTGGGCCACACCGGCCAGGGCTGTAGTCCCATTTAAAGCAGTAGTTTTGAGCAGCTTTATTGAGATGGAACCGATACGCCATGCAGCCGACCCATTTAAAGTGCGCACTTCAGGGGCTTCTAGTGCGTTCACAGGGCTGTGCGGCTGTGGCTACAATCCCATTTTGCAGCATTTTTATCCCCAAAGAGCCTGCTTCCCAGGAGGCCCCCCCCCCGCCCCCCGCCCCCAAGCTGGCCCTCACTCTTCCTGTGTTCCGTCTACATGCCTGTTCCTTAGTCCACGTGTTTGTTGTTCCCGCTCACGTTACACGAGGCGTGTGAACACCTTACACCGGGACTGTGGGCCCAGCGTCTTCCTTGGGAAATTGGTTTCCCTTCACGAGCCTCGACGTTGGGAGCGAGCAGGCTCACGCGGTTCCGGCTTCCCTCTGAGGCCCTGAGTGCTTCTGTGCCGACGTCGGCTTTCTGCGGTTAGAATTCGCCCACGCCTCGCCGTCCCCCGCACCCAGCGCGGCCTGTGGCTCTCATGTGACAGCAGCTCTGTTCGCACGGCGGTCCTGCTTCCTGCGTTCCCTGGGACAGCTGAGCCTGTCCTCACCGCGTCCTTGTATGTTTTCCTGTGTCTTTGCTCCTTTTTCCTCCTCGTCCCGCCCTCCACGGGACCGATAAAGCTTTCGGTTTTTCCACCCCTTCCTTCCGGCTTTGAAGTTGCGCACCCCACGCCCGTTCCTTAGCGGTCACCCTCCGCGCAGCGCACACGGGTGAGAGTGGCCGGTTAACGAGCATCTCCTCTGTGCGCGTCTGGGTCTTGGCGCGGTGGCTCCGGGCAGCACGAGCCCTGGGCCCTAGTTGCCCGGTGTTTTCAGTGTCCTGTTTTAAATCCCCTCCGGGGCCCACCCCGATCCTTAAAGCGGGTGCCTTTAGACTTCCCGCGTGCCTGTGGGTCGCCCTTCTTGCTGCTCTGCCCCCCTTTCCTCGCTCTGTCCATTCCTTCTCCCTGAAGCTCAGTGTCCGGAGTCCTCGCTGGGGCCCTCGCTGGGACCCGCCTTCCTCCGAGTTGCCTCCCCGGTCGGGGACCGGCCGGGACCAGCGCGCAGGTGAGGGTAGAAGCTCAGGTGCGGGGTCGGCAGGCGTGGCCGTCCCGCTGTGCTTCCCGGCATCACGTTCGCTCCGTGTGAGAAGAAAGTGTCCACTTGAGGGCGAGATGGTCTCCGCTGGAACTTGCACCTCTTTCATGATCAGCAAGACCGAACCCGGTCAGGCGTGGTCAGGTTCCGGCCCCTGCACTTCCTGTCTGCGCCCTCGGCCTGCGTGGAGGCGCTGGCCTTCTAGCTTGTTCCCTGGGTCGTGTGAAGTGCCGGACCTCCGCGGCCGTTGTGGCAAACATGTCCTCCCGTTAGCCTGCTCCCTCTAAAGGCCCGAGCGGGGGGTGTGGGAGCTGCCAGCCGGGGGAGCCGCCCTCTGGGCATGTGTGGCCGGGCGGTGACGGCTCCACTGGCTGTTGTCCAGGGTCCAGCCTGCAGCTGCTGCAGGACAGCCCCTGCCTGGTGGAGCTGCTGCTCCAGGTGCTGAAGGCCCAGGGCCTGAGTCCCCGCGTCCTCGCCTTCTCGCTCCGCCTCGCAGGCCTGCTCGCCGCTCAGGAGGACTGCTTCCGGTTCCTGCAGGTGAGCCTGTCCTGCGGCCGCGTGGCCGCCGCGTGCACCTTCTTCCCCACAGGTGCATGAAGCGGGGTGGCTGTCACCCCCCACGTCTCCCCGTGTTGCTTGTCTTGTAAAGGGATGGCACAGGGCAGGGGACAGCCGGACCCCCGGGCGTGCGGGGGCATCCAGGTGGGGACACCTGGAGGTGGGTGTGCCCTGATGGTCCCCCAGGCTGGGGCCAGGAGGCTGGGAGAGCACGGGGGTCCTTACGCCAGGATGTCATGGGCAGGGGTGGTCCCTTGGAGGTGACCCTGGGGTGCTGCTCTGGGCAGGATTCCTGAAACGAGCTAACAGGACCGATCAGCCTTCATTTAAACGGGGCTCTGCCGCCTGCCCCTCCCAGCACAGCTGCCCAGGGGCCCGAGCAGGAGAGCCAGGGCCCACTTCCTCTCCACTCCAGCAGGGGGAGTTGCTGCCCGGACTGTTCGGGGAGGCGGGCCCCCTCGGCGGAGCGGCCTGGACGGCGCCCACGGTGCGCAGCGGCTGGATCCAGGGCCTGCGCTCCCTGGCCCAGCACCCCAGCGCCCTGCACTTCCTGGCCGACCTCGGTGAGTGCCCTCCGCCTGCCCGCTGTGGCCTCACCCTGCCGCTGCTCTGAGGCCCCGGAGACCTCTGCACCTGGCCCGTGGGGCGGTGGGAGGCACGTCGGGCTGTGTGAGGAGCACTGGGGCGACCAGGAGGCTGGAGGCCCCTGGAGAGGGCTGAGACCAGCGGGCGGCTTTGGAACAAGAGGAGGGCTTGGGGGCACTGTGGGTTTAACGCTCGGCAGCAAACGGAGCTGACCCGCAGCCCAGCTCGGGCTCCTGAGCAGAGGACGCTGGGCCTCCGCTGGCCCCTGGGCCGTGAGAGTCCGGCTCTCCCCAGGTGCTGCCGCTGCTGAGGGAACTGCGTGGCGCTGTGGGTCCCCGCCGTGACCCCGTCCCGCTGAGCCGTCTCCCTCCAGGTGCCCTGGACACCGTGGTCGCTCTGCAGGGAGACTCCAGCCTGTTCGTGGCCTCGGCGGCCGGGCAGCTCCTGGCGCACATCCTGGACCTGTCTCTGCGGGGTCAGGCCGAGGGCCACCCCGGCCCCCAAGCGTACGACTGGCCGGCCAGTGCCCAGACAATCGTGGGCCACATCGAGGAGTCCCTGTGCTCCCCCGCCGCCCCGCGGGTCACGCAGGCCCTCAACGTCCTGACCACCATGTTTGGGCACTGCCACCGCCCGTGGACACAGGTCCTCTGGGTGCGGCTGAGTCCCCTGGTGGCCTGTCTGCTCGAGAAAGACCCCGTGCCAGCCACACACTCGCTGGTGGACCTCCTCCTCAGCGTGGCCAGGTCAGCCCCGGGGTGCAGAGAGGTGCTGGTTTTCCCGGGAGCCTCAGGGTGGCTGATACGCTGGGAGTAGAGGGGCCACCGGAGGGTCTGGATGCCTGGGGGCTGAGGGGGGACCTGCGTCTGGGAGGGACCTGCGTCTCCACTGGGCACGGCAGCCCCGCTGGGCACGGCGTGGCCTCGGGAGCACGGGACTCACTTCTCTTGCTGGGCCCTTCTCTGCAGGTCCCCTGCCCTGAGCTCCGACTGCAGCCTGTGGAAGACGGTGGCGCAGGCTCTGGGCTGCCTGAGGCCCGCACACGCAGGGCCCCTGGCTCTGGGGCTCCTGACCCTGCCGGACCGGTGAGTGCGGGCTCTTGGGGCGGCGGGCGGGCGGGGCCTCGCTGTCCACGGTCTGCGCAGCACTGTCCGGGGTGGTGTGGCCAGGCCGTGGGCATTTCCTAGCTGCTCCCACCGTCCCCGCCCGCCTGGGGCCTGGGTACCTGTCGCGGTGCCTGTGGGAAGCTGCCTCTCAGGGCGTGTCCAGGTGCTGGCACTGCCCCTATGCCCACCGGCTGGGCCGCTCGAGGCAGCCACTCGCCTGGGGTGGGAGCAGGGCTCACCGCGCCCTCCGTCCTCAGTCCCCAGGCTCTGAGCACCCAGGCCTTCGCCATCCTCTTCCAGCCCCTGGCCTGTGTCCTGAAGGCTGCCGCGCAGGCCCCGGCGCCCCCAGGTACCACTGGGCAGGGCAGACCCCCGTGGGAGGACGGGACCTCGGTCAGGGCAGGGAGGCAGCGGGGCGCCACCCCAACTAGGGGTGAAGGATGGGACGGTGGCACAGAGCAGCCGCCTCGCCCGCCTGGCTGGGCTCTGGGACTTGCCACTCAGCCTCACGACGACGGGTAGGGGCAGAGAAGGACCAGGTGTGCCCTGTGGCCCGTGGCGGGCATAGAGAGGAGCTCCTGACGCAGAAGCCGCCCCAGGATGGGCGGTGGGACAGCGGGGCCTCGACCTGGGGAGCCCTGGACCCGGCTCAGGCCCAGCCTGGTTGGCTGAGGTCGCCTGACGAGCCCCTGGCGTGGGGGTGGCTGGGGGATTGGTGACCGGTGGCGAGGCCTGTGGGGCCTGCAGGACATGCCACTGACCGGGAGCTGTTTCTGGTCCCCGCAGGCTTGCCGGCCGGGCCCGAGGGCGACCCAGCGGTGGCAGACACGCTTCTGTCCTCCCGGTCGGCCTGCGTGGGGCTCCTGTGCCAGACCCTGGCCCACCTGGAGCTGCTGCAGCCCCTGGTAGGTGTGGCCCCGGCCCGTGTCCCCAGGGCGGCGGGCAGCAGCCTCTGACCCGCTGACCCCCCTCCTCCCGCAGCCCCAGCGCCCCACGCCCTGGCCCCAGGCACCCCTGCTGGGGGCCGCGGTGACGGTCCTGCGGTTCTGCAATGGCTCAGCGGTGCCCGTCTCCGGCTCCGACGTGGGGGGCCGCCTCTGTGCCCTCCTGGCTGGCTGCGTCCGCGTCCAGCGAGCGGCCCTCGGCTTCCTGGGGGCGCTGGCTGAGGACACAGGTGAGCAAGGATGCTGCGGCTCGGCTCGGTTTGAGCAGGTCCCACAGGCCGCCCTCCCCTCCCTGCTCAGGTCGTCCTGGGCCTCTTGTCCCGTGGGGGTCGGGGGCACTCCCCGTGATGGGCGGGCGGGAGGGAGGTGGGGGTTCCACCCACTCTGTCTGTTCCAGGGCCCCCAGAGCTGGTGGCGCAGGTGCTTGCCGTCCTCCTGGATTACCTCCAGAGCCCCGACTCCAGCCCCACGGTACAGGCTGCGGGCAGGCCTGAGGGGCGGGGAGGGCCGAGGTGGGGGGCGCCCTGCAGGCCTCCCACCAGGCCAGTGTGCTTCCCCAGTGAGTTCCAAGGGGCAGGCGGCTGCGGGTTCGGCTGAGCGTGGCTGAATGGGGCGCGGGGCGCGGGGCGGGCTGTGCATAGATTCTCGCCGGGAGAGGTGGCCCAGAGCCTGGGGACCCTGCCCCGGTGCCTGGTGTTTCCTGCAGACACACCCGTTCTCGGAGCCCCGCGGTTGAGCGGGCCCTGGCGGGGGCAGTGACTTCCACCCACGCGCCGAGCAGCAGTGGGAGCCAGGCCCCCGGGGCTTGAGGCAGAGGCGCCTGCCAGCTTCTCGCGTCTTGGGCAGAAACTGCGTTTCCCCAGGAGTGAGGTCCCGAGCAGGCTGCCTCCGCCCTCCCCTGGCTCATCTGGAGGCCCCTTCTGCTTCCTGTGCCCTCCCACAGCCAGCCCTCTGACCCCCAGGGTGGGGCGGGGCACGGGGTGGGCGGGGCAGGGGCGCTCCCCGCCCGGCCTGCAGCCCCGCCCTCCCCAGGTTCTGAAGAAGGCCTTCCAGGCCACGCTGCAGTGGCTCCTGAGCGCCCCCACGCCCCCCGGCTGCTGCGCCCCGGACCCCCCCACCCAGCTGTTCCTCAGAGGTAACCCGGCCTCCCGCAGGGCACACCGGGAGCCACGGGGCTGGGCGGGGCCGGAGGAGGGGGCGGGGCCGGGAGGCGGGGCAGGCGCGGGGCCACTCTGACCCCCCTCCCGCCCCAGAGCTTCTCCCTGTGCTGCAGAGGCGCCTGTGCAGCCCCTGCTGGGAGGTGAGGGACTCGGGCCTCGAGTTCCTGACTCAGGTGGTCGGACACTGGGCAGGTGAGTGCGGGCGGCGGGGCGGGCTGTGGCACCTGCACCGGTCGCCCTGGTTGGCTTTGGGGCCTGGACCAGAGAGGCTGCCCGGGAGAGGCAGGCTGCAGGGTCAGCTTGCTCACAGCTGGCTGTGGCTCGCACCCTCAGGACAGGCTGGCTTCAGACACGCGCTCCTGTCCTCCGAGGTGCCCGAGCTCGCGCAGCAGCTCCTGCAGGACCCTGAGAGCTACGTCCGAGCCAGCGCCGTGACCGCCGTGGGGCAGCTCTCCAGCCGAGGGCTGCACGCCACCCCCGCTGGCCCTGAGCACCCGGGAGGCCCGCAGGTGGGCAGCAGCAGGGCCTGGGGCCTGCCTGGCATGGGCAGCCTGGGGCAGGGCTCTGTCCAGCATGTCCCGGGTCTCCTCCTCAGTTCCCAGCACCTCATTGTGTGGATGTGGTCGTCCTCGCCCTCCTTGTTGACAGATGAGCACATACAGGGCGAGGGGCACGTGCTTAGCCTGAGGCCTGTGGGCGGGTTCTGGGGGCTCTCCCTGCACCCCATGGTGGGCACTCACTCTCCCGCCCACACCCTCCCGTCTGCAGAAGAGCCTGCTCCTGGAGCTGCTGCACGTGCTGGCCGCGGACTCAGAGGGCTTCCCCCGCAGGGCCGCCATGCAGGTCTTCACCCAGTGGCTGCGGGAGGGCCACGCCGAGGTGGCCGAGGACACGGAGCGATTTGTGGCCAGGGTGCTCCAGGCGGCCAGCCGGGACCTGGACTGGGAGGTCCGGGCCCAGGGCCTGGAGCTGGCGCGGGTGTTCCTGGAGCAGATGCTGGGCCAGCCCGGCTCCCTCTGCCCCTACGCCGTGGCCGCCCCGGAGGCCGCCGCCCCTGGCCGTGTGGCCCAGGCCCTGCGCGCCTCCTGCCGCGTGCAGCTCTTGGAGTTCGCCTTTCGCGCCCTGTTTGACTATGACCGGCCCGTGGCCCAGAAGTCCTGTGACCTGCTCCTCTTCCTGCGGGACCAGGCCGCCCCGGGTGACAGCTTGCAGGAGGCGGGGGGCAGCCCCGACGTGGCCTCCGTGGAGGCCGCCCTGCAGAGGTGGCGGGCAGGCGAGCAGGGCCAGCCCCTGGGGCCCCTGGAGCCCGAGGCCGTGCTGGCCGTGCTGCGGTCCATGGACCTGGAGGGCCTCCGGGGGGCGCTGGCCGAGAGCAGTGACCACGTGGAGAGGAACCCCCAGTCGCTTCTGCAGGACATGCTGGCCACCGTGGGCCTCCTGGGGGACAACGAGGCCGACTGCTACTGAGGGCCTGCAGCGACCTCCCCGCCCTGTCCCTCCCTCAGGCCCCGGCCCCAGCTCGGCGGGCTGCACGGGGCCCTCGGGAGCCAGGCCTGGGGAGCCAGCTGTCAGTCACGTGTTTGGGAGTGTTAATAAACTGGCTTATTTTCTACTAAAAATAAACACCTGTGACAGGCCACTGAGTCTGTGCCGTGTCTGAGACGCGGGCCAGGAGGAGGGCGGGGAGGGGCCTCCATGGCAGCCCCTGCCTCTGGCCTGGCGGGTTTGCCCTTGGGCCACGGGCCGGGGGTAACCAAGGGTCAGAGCACAAGCTCGGCCTGGACAGGGCCTGGTGTTGGGCCCTGGCTCCTCATGATAGCGGCCCCCGATCCAACCACAGCCGGGCTTCCAGCCGAAACCCCCAGAATCGCCCTAAGCTTCTAGCGACTCAGAGCTCACGCCTCCCCCAGGCAGGGGGAGCTGCCGTGGTCACGTCTCGGGGAGCTGAGGCCCCGGCTGGCCCAACAGGTGCCTTTCAGAAGCGGGGCGAGCCGGACTGCCCTTCCTCCCAAAGGTGCGCGTCCTGGTGCTCAGGCACCTGCACGATCAGAGAAACATCCGGAGGTGTTCCGAGATGACTGAACTCGGGGTGCAGCGGAGCGGTGCTAGGGGCACGTTTATAGCCTCGAGTGCTCGTGTTAGGGAACACCCACAAACCAGCGACCTTCGCCCTAGGAGAACTGGGAAATGACCACATTAAACCCAAAGTAAGTAGAAGAAAAGAAATAACGAAAGAGCAGAAATCAAGTTGGAAACCGGAAACCAATAGGGAGCATTATCTAAACCACAAGCCAGGGTCTTGGCCCGGCAGCTCAATGCATTGGTCAGCCTCTGCCACGCTGAGAGAGAGGGCAGGCGTCACCAGGGTCGGAAGTGGGGGGGCCAGCGCCATGGCCCACGGACACTGGGAGGGGAGTGAGTGCGGTGAGCACCCGTCGCCCACGGTCGCCCACGGCCTTGATGACCGAGATGAACAGGCCAGTTCCGCGAGACCACACAAGGAGGAGATCCTTTAAGCAGACCCGTTGCGCCTCATGGTAACGACGTTCCGAAACAGAGCCCTGGCGCAGGCGGCTCACTGGTGAGTTCTACCAAACGCTTACCTGGAATCGCCGCCGGAAACTTCTAGTGACTCCAAGCTCTCTGCCTCCCCCGGGCAGGTGAGCTGCCGTGGTCACGTTCACCCATTCTCTGCAACTGCTTCCGGAGGGTAGAACAGAGGGACCTTCCCGGCTCACTCGCCGAAGCCGGCATCACCCAAACACCAAATCCAGACAGAGACGGGCCGAGAAAGTGAGGCCTCTCTCCCCCATGAACACAGACGTAAGAATCCTCAACAAAATACGGAATCCAACCACGTGCCCGGCGAACTCCCTATCCCGACCAAGTGGGCTCAGCTCAGGCAGGCAAGGCCGGCTCAGCCTCGGACACCAGGAAGGGGCCTGGGAGAATCGGGAGTGTTTTCGGGGAGGCTCAGAAGTCGCATACGTCATCTACAGTCCCCGGCTCAGACCGGGTCACGTGACACACCCGACCATGACGTGCAGAGGCCGAGGGTGCGGGAGGGCGAGCAGTCCGACCACCTGCCCGCCATGCTTCGCAGCCCCCGCGTGGTGCCCTTTCCGCAGGGTCGTGGCACCTTTAAGTGTGTGCTGCTCGGTGCCGCTGAGAAACGCTCCCTGGCTGTGGAGCAGGCCGGAGGAGAGGTTTAACTCGGGCCCCTTCCCACCCTAAGAGCACAGCCCTTCAGGTGTCCAGTTTAAGTTGGGGGGGGGCGTCTTCCGTATACCCCCACTTGGGCAGGTCTGGCCCGACTTCTGTCCCCTTACTCCCTGCGGTCACTCAGACCACATCCTGGCCATCTGGCCTCACCCAGGGCGCTCAGGGTCCCGTGGGGCTGCCCGGGTGCTGGGGCTGCGCTGGGCAGCAGAGGTCAAGGACAGCAGTGGGCTGCCCCTCAGGTCACATGTCCTGAACTCTCCCACCTGCTGGGCCTGAGGAGCTGGCACTGGCTGCGTCCTGCAGGGGGCGCTCAGCTTGACGAGGAACCCCCATCGGCCTGCGGAAGCTGCAGTTCGTCCTGGGGACAAGGTGAGCCGCGCCCCTGGATGGCGCCCAGGCAGGGAGGGGGGCAGATGCGCACTGTCTGCCCTGTGGGACTGCGGGGTGCTGAGCCCCGAGGTCTTACTGCACCCCGAGGTCTTACTGCATCCTTAGCCTGGAGCCTGGGGCAGGTAGCTCTTGGAGGAGGAGGGACGAGAGGCGTCTATCTGTCCACAAGGGCCAGGTCCACAGGGTGCTGCTCAGTGCAGGGCCCTGACCTGGCGCTTGCGGTCTCACCTGGGTTCTGCATCACCCCGCGTTGTGGCGAGGCGTGGTTCCAGTTGGCGCAGCGCACTGCCCTCCCCAGGAAGGAGGGCAGCCCCAAAGGCCCCAGTCAGGCGCTCCTGTCCTTCCAGCCCGCGTGGCCGTGCTGCCCTCTGCCGGCGGCATGAGGCACCGCAGGGCATCCTACCCCCCAACTCCCCCCAAGTTGTAAAAACGCCACCAACCCGGTGCCTGCCCAAGGCCTGGAGCCTGCGGTGTGGGCGGAGCCTGCGGTGTGGGCGGAGCCTGGTCGCAAGGTCCGCCTCCAGGAGGCGGGGCCTCGCTCTGGCCACCAGGCCCGGCCTTCCTCCCGCGGTGCTGGTTCCAAGGGCAGGATTCCGACCCATATGCGGGCGCATTCTCCTGGCGCGCTGCGGGAGGCATGTCCACCGTCTAGTAAGACCCACCCAGGCCCAAGGAGGACGGCGAGGTGCGCCCAGCGCAGGTAAGATGGGAAACATTTGGGAAAATCCGCCCCTTCTGGTCCGCTGCTTGCGGGGCCACGGCCCCTGTGACCTAGTCGGACCGGGTCTCAGTTCCTTCTGCTCCTGCAAAAGGTCACTCGCTGGAACGGGGCGAGGGCACCAGGATATATGAATTAAAACTTGGCTTAGGGTTTTGCTGTGGCCACTGCCTCTTTCTGAGAAAAAGGTGTGTCCCCGCAGGAGCCAGAGGCAACGTGGCCGGGGCAGGGGCAGCGAGTGAGGAAGACGGGGGTCCTCCAACCGGTCTCCCCCACAGGTCTCCGCTGTGGACTGAGAAGCGACGGCAGCTGCCGGGCCACGTGGGGGTTTCTGAGTGACGATCCTGTTTTAAAGGAAACCCGTCCCTGTCACACTGGGGACGCTTGTGTGTCTCAGGCAGCCGAGGGAGGGAGCACGGGTCCCGCACACGCGCATGCCATGCAGGCGATGGCCACTCTCCCAGCACGTCTGTCTGTCTGTCTGTCTGTGCCCCTGGCCTTTGGCTCTCAGCTGTGGCCCCCAAAGCACTGCCAAGTGGGAGGGAGACGCCACCAGCCGCAGAGCCTGCCGGGCCTCAGGTGGATTCCAGGAGGGACGTTCTGAAAAGGAACACTTAGAAACGGAGACGTTCTGTGAACGTACAAAGATGACGCTCAGGGCACAGGTCCCCGAGCCGCCAGCGGGGCGGGAGCCTGCGGGGGACTCGCCCGGGCTCTGCTGCTCCCGTGTGCGATGCGGCTAGCAGTCCAGCCCCGAGAACTCGCGCACACGCCCAGCTGCGTCCTGATGAAGGGGCAGGAGCAGCCAGGCCCCGTCTCAGGGACACATCCTCTCCACGCAGCCCTGACTCCCCGATTCCTGCCCTCTGTTTCCCTCTTTCTCCCCAGGGCCAAAGTCACTTCAGGAGGATCATTCTCCCTTCCTCCCGCCCCAACCAAGCCCCACCCACCCAGGCCCTAGCCCATCCACCCAAGCCCCGCCCCAACCAAGCCCCACCCACCTAAGCCCCGCCCCAACCAAGCCCCACCCACCCAGGCCCTAGCCCATCCACCTAAGCCCGCCCCGACTGAGTCCCAAGGCCAAAAGCCACGCCCCATCCAACCCAAGCCCCGCCCACCCCCACTTAAGCCCCACCCCATTTAAGCCCCGCCCCACCCACAGCCCCAGCAGAGCCAGTGAAGTTAGCCTCGCTGTGGCCCTGGTGGGGAGCATGGGGCAGGGAGGAGGGATGTGGCCTTGCTGATAGCGGCCCATGGGACATCTGATTCAGCCTTTTCTGGGAGGAAAGAAATCTCCAAAAGGGCTTAGAGAAAAAAACAGGCACACACCGGCTTAGCTACCGGGCTAATGTTACAGCTCCGGGTACAAATTACACCCCACCATGTTCAAAGGCCACCGTGCTCCCGGCGCTCAGGGCGGCGCACACAGAAGGTCCAACACGGGCCACGCAGCGGCTCTGCAGACCCACCAGGCCGGGCGGCTGCTGGAACCCCGCCCCTGGGAGCTCGGCCACCATCAGCCTGGAAGCGCCCTGCCAGGCGATGCCCTGCTGTGGCCCAGGAGGCCGGCTGGGCTGGGGGCTCCCCCGAGGCTGCACAGCTGGGGGCTGCTGAGTAGGCCTGGTTGGCATCGCCCCCTGAGCTCTGGGTCTTTCTTAGAGAAGCACCTGGCCAGTCTGAGCAGGAAGGAGGCTCCAGGTGGGAGACGCAGCTGGTTCCCGGCTCCTGAGAGCAGCTGCCGCACCTTCCCCCAGACTCGGGAGGTCCCAGCGGCCGGGTGGGTGGCCAGCCTCGGGCGAAGATGCCAACCTAAACAGGCCCCAGCTGCCGCTCCGAGGCCCTGTGTGCACAGAGAGGGCGCGTCCCAGCAGGAATATTTTTATCCCGGAGGCTGGCCAGCCAGCCGGGAGGAGCAGGGAGGAGCAGGGCTTCCCCGGGCAGGCGCAGGGACCCTGGGTGGCCTGGGGGTCTAGGCCACTGTCCCCGCCCCGGCCTGCGGGTCCTGGTGGAGCTGGGTTAGTCCTGGCTCCCGTGGGACCACTGGACAGAGGAACCCATCGCAAGGAAACAGCTTTGGCCAGCTCATGGCCCTCGGAACTTAGGCCGGAAAGCTCACCACTGGGAAGGAGCCGGGAGACGCCTCCGCGTCGCCCAGCTGCGTGCGAAGCGCTGCTGACACCTCCGTAAATCAGGGAGAAGCGGCCAGCAGCCCCCTGGCCGGAGCACCTTGATTAACGAGAACCCGGCTATTTTTAGACCAGCTTCTCGGGTAGAGGCAATGAAAACAGGCTCGGGCAAGGGCTATTTTAAAATGCAGTTTCCAAGAAACGTCCACTCCGTGTCCACCCAGTTCCCCACTGTGAAGAAGGCCCGGCGCCCAGGACCGGCTCAGCCGAGGCACCCGAACGCAGTACTCGCCTCCTCGGCCCGAGTGGCGGCCCCGGAGAGGCCGCAAGGCCGGCTGTGTCCCCCCAGCCCCCCAGCCCCCAACCAGCCAACCAGAAACCAAGTCAGCCGGTCCCCCGTGAGGCCATCACCCAAGCACTTTAATCCACTGTGTCAAGTGGAGCTGGGCCAGGCCTGGCACCCCAGGCTCTCGGCCATCCCCTGGGGGCCCCTTCGCCCTCGCAGGCCCTGCCTCCCTGGCTCCTGGACTCCAGACAGCACCCGCCTCTCGAGCGCATCTCTCCTGCACGCATCCTCCACCCGTCCCAGCTTCTGCCCAGAGCACAGCGTCAGCGTCACCTCAGCGAGGCCACCTCCGCATCCCTGTGGGTTCACGGACATTCTCAGCACCAAGCTGTTCTCACCACGTGTCCATGTTTATGGCCTCCCAGTGGCCCGTGGTCAGTGGGGCCTGGTCCTAACACCTGGGGGCACACTCACCTGCTAACAGGAGGCCAAAGACAGCAGGAGGTGCCCGGGCGGCCTCGGTGGGTCTGGAGCCCACGCATCCCTCTCCCCTGCACCGTCTTATAGCAATAAGGGCGACCCATCCTCCCGGTGCTCACCACCTGCCTCGGGTAACACCTGTCTGACACGGGAGTCGAGTGTAGGCCTCCACCGGCTCAGCCGGTCATGGGAGGAGCCGCTGGGGCAGGGGAAGCAGGTGGCTAGGAGGCAGCTGGGCGGGAGGCACCATGGCCATCTCCCTCCACGCTGCTCCCGCCCGTCTGTCAGTGGGGAAACGGCCAACACGCGACAGCCTCTGGCCCTCGTTCCACAGCGGATCCCGCGCAGCTGGCGGCCACCTGCCGGTGCGTCTCACTACTCCTGCCCACTGGAAGCTGTTCTTGGAGACCTTCGTTCCCAGCAACACCTGTGCCAGCCGCCGGGCGGCAGGCTGTTTGGCATGTGGAGTGAAACCTGTGATTCTCATCACAGTGAGCCGGCAAGCAAACCGGCGTCAGCATCACGGGTCTGAATTTTTGGGTCTGAAAATTGAACTTAATGTTGGTTTTGAGTACTGAGTGGTATTTTTTAAACATGTATTCTTATTGATGTCAGAGAGGGAGAGAGAGAAACATCCGTGATGAGAGAGATGGATCGGCTGCCTCCTGCATGCCCCACACCGGGGGTCGAGCCTGCAACCCGGGCCTGTGCCCTGACCGGGAATCGAACCCGGACCTCCTGGTTTGTAGGTTGATGCTCAGCCCCTAAGCATGCCGCCGGGCTGAGTGGTACTCTCTACTGAGCCAAGAAAAATGAAGGATTTATTTTGATAAACACCGAGAGGCTGGAGAGGGTCCCATGGCAGACCAGACGCTCACAGCCGCGCCAATGCAGTGTGAGGGCTGCCTAGAGCCCACGTGGACACCCCGTCCTAGCGCCGCACTCACCTGCGGGAGTGACTGTCCTCCCCGGGGTCACAGCCACGCTGAGGATCCCGCCTCCAGATTAGTGCCTGCCCTCGGGGAGTTAATAACCCGACTCGTAAGGAAAGAAATGTGCTAGAGTGCATTCATCGCAGAGCTGTCACTCAGCACCTGGAACAATTCTCTACAAACTCAACAGCTAAAACTACGTCAGCAACCCCACGTGTTCTTATGTGTAACAGTGTGAGCGGGAGAAACAGAAAATGTCTTAATTGAGGAAGTTTATTGTTACATTTTTGCAATAATAGATGAGGCACCACTACCTCCTGCTCCTCCAACATCTCAATACAAAAGACAATAATCAAGGGTGACAGTGAAATTAAGATAAAAAATTACAAAAGCCGAGGCTTCAGAAACAAGGAGGACTAGACTATGTGTAGAAAGTTGTAAATGGTTTAGTTCAGCCTCACAAACAGGAACTTCTTCTCCGGTTAGGCGCCTCCAGGACTGAGAGCAGCCCGGGGACGCCCTCCTCGGCCGTGGACGCTTGGGCTCGGCGAGAAGCCCACGGGGTGAGGGGTGGCCGAGCTGGTCGGGGTCCTGGCCTCCGGGCCACGCTGCCCCGCTCAATGCGGGCACAGTCCCTCACACTCACATGAAAGTGAGTGAGCTAACGGGTCAGCCTGACTAGAGGCAAAGCGCTCAGGGCCCCAGGGGCCCAGCCGGGACCCAGCAGCCTCTCCTGAGCCCCGTTTCCCGGTCGGGGAGGACCAGCCCGCTCCTCACACCCCTGAGACCCGGCGCCCCCGTCACCGAAGGCGACCGTGACCTCAGAACCGCCTCCCCTCCAGGCCAAACGGCCGGCCTGGCCACAGCCTCGGCTCGTGGAGAGCCACAGGGGGCAGCACCCAAATAGCAACTTCTTTCTAACCGGAGCCGACCCTCGGCACACGCACCGAGGACTTTCACGCTGTGCGTCTCCTCGCTAAACACAGTGACAACAGGTGACTCAGGAGCGGGCGTCCTCCCTTCCCTCTGGGTCAGGCCCTGCCACAGACTCACGTGTGCTGGGCCTGCTGACATGGGGCCGAGGGAGCCGCCAAGGGACACCGGAGGGGCCCAGGGTGGCCTTGGGACCAGGGCCCGGGGTGTGGCTAAGCCAGTGGATTCTGGTGCCGGCAAGCGAGGAAGCTCTTCCCTTCTCTCTCAAGTGCTAGGCGAGCCCCACCCCCAAGAACCACAGGGGGTGACCCGCAGGGGCAGTGGAATGCAATGCACTGTATGGTGTGGCACCTGCCGGGGTTGGGCCTCCACTGGGCCCGCGAGCAGCCGTCCCTCCTGCAGCTCCCGCATCCCAAGCTGGGAGCACGTGTTGTGTGGCATTCTAGAGGCAGAGCCTGGACAGGACCCGGATGGAGGGCGGTCTGAGAAGGGACTGGCTGTCAGAGGCACTGGGGTGGTGGCAGTCTGCAGGACCCAGGGTGGTGCGGGGTCGGGCTTCCTGAAGGTCAGTGTCTGCGGTGCACAGGCCGCCTGCTGGACACGGGCTGTGCTAACCCTGCAGCTCCCAGGAGCTGCGGACAGGAGGCCGGGGCTGCGCCACAGCAGCCACCTGCAAGGCCAGCAGGTGTGTCTTCGCGGGGGAGGAGGTGGCAGGTTAGGGCAGGGCGGTCAGGAGTAATAAGCACCGCCGAGTACTACGTGGAGGGACGTGCCCTGTCCATGTGATGGGCAAGGTGACAGGCAGGAGGCAGCGCCCCGGGCATTAAGGCACGCCACGCCAGGAGCCCACCCCACCCCCAAGGCTGGGCCCTGGGCTTCGTCTCACAGCGGCAGGGCTCCAGGACGTGGCACAGGAGTTTTAAAAGGCAGCGCGTTCCCTCTGGGCGGGCACCGACCCCGGGGCGGCCGCACTGGCCTGCGGCTGCGCACTGGGTCGCCTACACGCTACTGCGAGGCAGGCTCTGGGTTAGTGGCAGGAAGACCTGCAGGTTAGAGGGAGAGCCCGGCAGGCCGGCGCTCGGTGCTGGCGTTTGAGGACGCGCACGCACATGCGCGCACACACGCACACGGACACACACCTGGGCACACGCAGGCGCGCACACGGCGTTTCTGTAGAAAGCCGCGCCACTCGACAGCAGTCCCGCCAGCGGCCGCCGGCGTCTCAGTAGTGTACCTTCCCCGGGATTCAGTAGCTCATCGCAGCCCGTCCTCCGCCCGCCCACGCGGGCCGCTCCGCAGGTGCCGGCGCAGGCGGGGCCGGAGGGCGGGCCGGGGGCGGGGCCAGGCCCCTCACTGCAGCATGATGTCCTTGAGGTTCTCCTGCAGGATCGTGTCCTTGACGGCGTGGAACACGAAGCGGATGTTCTCCGTGTCGATGGCCGTGGTGAAGTGGTGGAAGAGCGCCTTGCTGCGGTTCCGGCGCCGGCGGTCGAAGCACTGCACCAGGTAGCGCTGCACGTCCTCCAGCCGGTGCGGGTCGCCGCGGAAGTCGGGGAAGTGCTTGCTGATGGCGACGCTGCGCACCTTCTCCACCAGCAGGTCCGTCTTGTTGAGGAAGAGGATGATGGACACGTTGACGAAGAGCTTGTTGTTGACGATGGTCTCGAAGATGTTCATGGACTCCAGCAGCCGGTTGGTGCGCCGGTCCTCCATGAGCACCTGGTCGTACTCGCTGGAGGACACCATGAACAGGATGGACGTGATCCCGTCGAAGCACTGGAACCACTTCTGGCGCTGGGACCGCTGGCCGCCCACGTCCACCATCTTGAAGGGGATCTTCTTGATCACGAAGTCGTGCTCCACGATGCCCTTGGTGGCCTTCCTGGCCAGCAGGATGTCCTGCTTGCTGGGGAAGTAGTTCTGCAAGACAGGGCGCGGAGAGCTCAGAGGGCGGGGCAGAGCCGGGAGGGGGCGGAGCTCAGAGAGGGCGGGGCAGAGCCGGGAGGGGGCGGAGCTCAGAGAGGGCGGGGCGGAGCCGGGAGGGGGCGGAGCTCAGAGAGGGCGGGGCAGAGCCGGGAGGGGGGGAGGAGAGCTCAGAGGGGCAGGGGAGAGCGGGGAGAGGGGGCGGAGCTTGGAGAGGGCGGAGCAGAGCTGGGAGGGGGCGGAGCTCAGAGAGGGAGGGCGGAGCTCAGAGAGGGCGGGCAGAGCCGGGAGGGGGCGGAGCTCAGAGAGGGAGGGCGGAGCTCAGAGAGGGTGGGGCAGAGCCGGGGGGTGGGGTGGGGGGGGAGGAGAGCTCAGAGGGGCAGGGGAGAGCAGGGAGAGGGGGCGGAGCATGGAGAGGGCGGAGCAGAGCTGGGAGGGGGCGGAGCTCAGGGAGGGAGGGCGGAGCTCAGAGAGGGCGGGCGGAGCCGGGAGGGGGGGAGGAGAGCTCAGAGAGGGCGGAGCAGAGCCGGGAGGGGGCGGAGCTCAGAGAGGGAGGGCGGAGCCGGGAGGGGGGAGGAGAGCTCAGAGAGGGCGGAGCAGAGCCGGGAGGGGGCGGAGCTCAGAGAGGGAGGGCGGAGCCGGGAGGGGGGAAGGAGAGCTCAGAGAGGGCGGAGCAGAGCCGGGAGGGGGCGGAGCTCAGAGAGGGAGGGCGGAGCCGGGAGGGGGGAGGAGAGCTCAGAGAGGGCGGGGCAGAGCCGGGAGGGGGGGAGGAGAGTTCAGAGGGGGCGGGGGAGAGCCCGGAGGGGCGGGGAACAGGGGCCTGGGAGGAGAGACAGTCGAACCAAATACCGAAGGCCACGCTGCTGGTAGAAGCGAGTGGTGCCGGGACAGCGGGCTGGGGGCTGCTTCAGCCCGAGGGGTCACGGGGGCGGGAGGGGGGGAAGTCAGGTGCCCGGGCCCTCACTGCTCCGGGAAACACCTGCCCTCTGTCTTCGCCACAGGAACAAGCCGTATGTTTGTTTCTGTGCCAAGGCTACCCGTTACTCCCCCAAGTCCCAGAGCACATGCATTCCAAGCCTCGCTAGGAGCCAGTGGGACCCAGGTCTCCGCACAGCCCAGGGGGTTCTTGGAGGGAGAGCTCCTCCCAGGCCCTGTTCCCCGCCCCTCCCAGCTCTCCCCCGCCCCCTCTGAGCTCTCCTCCCCCCCTCCCAGCTCTCCCCTGCCCTCTCTGAGCCCCGCCCCCTCTCCCAGCTCTGCCCCGCCCTCTCTGAGCTCTGCTCCTCCCTCTGAGCTCTCCGCCCCAGGCAGGCAGGTGGGCGTGGGAAGTCTCAGAGCCCGGAGTCACCCCTTTGCGACCCATGTGACCCCCATCTGGGTGCTCAGGCTGCAGTCTCCCCAAACCCAACAGGGCCAGCAACGCCTCAGGACCAGCCACCAATGTGCAGGGCAGACGGGACCCGCTGCAGGATGGAGGGAGAACCCGCAGGGGAGAGACCATCCAGCAAGGGAAAGAGAAGAGCCGGAGGGGGAAGCGCTCTCCGGTCTCAGTGACCTGGGCCGCGGCGCGGGGGCTGGCTGCGGGAGTGGCGGCACCCACGCACACGCCGTGAGAAGCCGGGAAAGCCCCGTGGCTGGCTGGCGGCTGGCTGGCATTAGGAATGGCTGCAGTTTTCCAGGAGAGACGGGGGGTGTGGTTCTGACTTCTGGAGTCTCACCTTTCGGAGACAGGCTCTGAGCATTATGGATGAGATAACACAACCACGGATATGCTCCTGGGGAGGGGTGGGCTGATGGAACAAGGCGGACCACAGGGATACCTGTCCAACCTGGGGCTCCATGGACTGTTTTAAAGCAGCTCTCTTTTTGAAATCAGTTGGTTAGTTGTTGTGAGCCCTCAGCTGAGGCCCTTTTCCATTGATTTTTAGAGAGTGGAAGGAAGGGGCGAGACAGAGAGAGGGAAACACTGCCGTGAAAGAGCCTCATCGATTGGCTGCCTAATGCCAGAGCCTGCAGCTGGCCCGCATCGGGCCTGGGACGCCCTGGGTGCTGCGCCAGACCAGCCAGGGCTCGTCAGCGCTTTATGTTTGTGCACGTTTGAATCTCCACAATGAAAGGGCACAATGCCCGTCTCCCTCACGGGGTCTGGGCGAAGGGATTCTTGCAGGAACACCGCCTGCCATGTTAGTCAGCAGGACTGGTGGCCTATGAACAGGAGTGGCGTTCCCTCGCGCGAATGGGGTGACCCTCCCCCGGGCACTTGTCCCTCCGCCTGCCCAGCGCGGGCGTGGCATCGTCCTCCCCAGGTCACCGGCACAGCCCAGAGGCTCCTCAGTCCAGCGAAGCCCGAGCCCTGAGCTGCTTTGTTCTCCACACGGAGCCCCGGGCGGGCGGGTCTGTACTCACCAGCTGGCCGATCCGGTCCAGGTTGTCCAGGAAGTACTTCACCGACTCACCCTGTCAGGGAGGAACAGCAGTCGGAGCTCAGTGTCGGCTGTGAGCCCAGCCTGGCCAACAGACCTCGCGGGGTGGTGCGCTGGCCACAGTGCAGTGGCCCTCGCGGGGATGACACAGCTCGCGGAAGCCGTCAGGGAAAAGCACGCACACGTTTCCCTGAGAAGGAGGATGGCAGGAGCGCATGCCCCACAGGGATGCGCACTCTGAGCGGTCACTGGAGCCAGACTCTCGCGGCCCAGGGCTCTCACGGCCTAGGCCCGTGGTCGGCAAACTGCGGCTCGCGAGCCACATGCGGCTCTTTGGCCCCTTGAGAGTGGCTCTTCCACGAAATACCACGGCCTGAGCGAGTTTATTTTGAAGAAGTGGCGTTAGAAGAAGTTTAAGTTTAAAAAATTTGGCTCTCAAAAGGAATTTCAATCGTTGTTCTGTTGATATTTGGCTCTGTGGACTGATGAGTTTGCCGACCATTGGGCTAGGGCTCTCGCGGCCCAGGACTCTCGCGGCCCAGGGCTCTCGCGGCCCAGGGCTCTCACGGCCTACGGCTCTCACGGCCTATGGCTCTCACGGCCCAGAACTCTCGCGGGCCTAGGCCAGGGCTCTGCTCCTTCACTGAGGCTCCGCGGGAGGCGGGCTGCGTCTTGGGAAAAGCAAGGCGGCACAACCCACACCACGGCAGTGCCACCTAGACCCCGGAGGGGAAGGAGCGGGAGGAGCAAGGTCACGGCCGAGCTGTGACTCACAAAGAGGAAAAGGAGCCGGAGGACAGCACACCCAGCTCTCGGGATCTTCCCCACTTGTCCCAGCGGGCCCGGAGGAAGCGCGGAGCCCACTTCCTTTCGGGAAGGACCAGCTCCCATTCTACAACGAAGGCCTCGGGCCGACTTGTCTGAGGGTGGGACAGCCTTCCTGCTGAGGACAGAGCACGCCGAGCAAACGCAGCCCCCGCCCCCCCACCAGGAGGCTGTGGGCGTTGATGGCGACCATCCGCTCGGGGAGTCACCCACAGCTCCAGGGAGAAAGGCCCCTCCCCTCCCCTCCGCAGCCTGCCTCTGCCACGTGACTGCCGGCCCCTACCCGCCCACACGCAGCCCTTGAAGCGGGAAAGCCAGGGTCTGGGATCGGGAGGCAGTGCGTCCCGCCCGTGTCCGCGTTCTTGCTTTGCCTGCAGCCCCCGCCTCTCCCACGTGGACAAGAAACAGCTGTGAGGGAAAGAGCCGTGGAGCCCCAGCAAACCTGCCTGTGGCCCTCCTTCCCTGAAACTCTCCCTCCCTCCCGCCCTCACCTCCGGCCTGTCGCTCAGGCCTTCGGAGCTCACCATGGAGACCGCCGGGCCCTCCCACGGGAAGCGTGAGCTCTTGGCCACCACCCGTGCCAGATGACAGAACTGGCCTTCGTCTCACCTCGGTGACTGTCCGCCAAAGCAAAAACACCAGCGTTAGCTGGCGGAAACAGCACCTGGAGTCCCAGCGCCAACATTTGCGACGTCCAGGATGCCATCCCAAATCACTCACTATGTGGAGAGCCAAGAAAATGGCCTGTCCTCAAGGGAAAAACGTCACCAGACACCACCTCCAATTCTCCGGGGTGGGAATTACTAGGCAAAGGCTTTAGAGCAGCCATCACCGTGATGTCCAACTAGGTGATAACACGCTTACAATGGCTAAAGACACAAAAACCTCAGCAGGCACACAGCAAATACAAAGAGCGCCACGCAGGAGCTGTAGAAGTTAAACGGACAGCATCTAACAGGAAAAATCAGCGGACGGACTTGACAGGCTGGAGATGAGCCAGAAAGAATTAGCGAGCTCTGACATGAGAATAACAGAAATAAAAAGATTCACAGCAGCCCTGGCACCCATGGGGGACAGCAGCAGGAGGTCCACACCGTAACTGGAATCCGACAGGATCCGAGAGCCAGGCGGGAAGAACGCTTTCTGTATAAAAGACAACCCTTTCCTCATTTGGTGAGAGAGATCAATTTACAGATTTCAAGAAGCTCACAAACTCCAAACACAGCAAATGTGGAGAAAGCCGTGCCCAGGACACACGCGCACTTCACCGTAGAAACCTCGCTGTCCCGGTCTGAATGTCAGCAGCTCCTGAGATCCCCCTGAGGACGGGCGGCACGGCTGACTGAGGCCCCGCCCACCAGAGGCAGGCAGACACAGGGTCACGGCCTATCGGGACCAGAGATGTGGCTGAGCAACTGACACACGACGTGCAGCTTTCAGCAGAAAATCACAAGACACACTAAAAGGCAGGAATCAGTGTGAAATACAGAGCAAGCGTCTGAACCAGACTCTTAAGTGTTTTCCTTTTGCTACACGTTTTGTGTTCTGCAATAATTCTAGATGCACAGGAAGCTACAAAGACAGTACAGAGAGGCCCCGTGTGCCTGCCCCCCATTTCCCTCGATGGCCCACCTTACGCAGCGACAGTTTCGCGTCTGTAGGCGTGTGTAACCCCCTCGCAGTGGAGAAGACGGCACTGCATCCCCCTCTGGGTGCTGACCTGGGTGAAGAGCTCGTGGCTGCGACACCAAAAGCACAGTCCACCTAAAGTCCTTTCTGAAGAAAGCCCGTGCTGGTATCATTGGAACTCAGGACCTCTCTTCTGCCAGAGACCTCTTAGAGGAAGGGAAGAGAAGCCACAGGGCACACGGGGCCCCACGTCTGACGGAGGGCTGTCTGGAACAGATGAAGAACCGGAAACGTGACATAATCAACTCCTCCAAAGAGGGACCGGCACAAAGCTGCAGAGGCTTCACCCGGGGGACGGACGGACGGATGGACGGCAGATGAGCCGCAGAGAGGTGCTCACTTCCCCAGCACTCAGGACACGCCGCCTGGTGCCCAGGCAGACCACAGGGCCTCCCGCCTGGGCATGCGTCACGGCTGACTCCTTCGGCGCTGGGTCGGAAGCTGGCTGGAAGGCTCTGCAGGGGCAGCCCCTGCGTGTCACTCACTCATTCCACAGAGCAGCCCCCCACGCCCGCAGCACCCCACGCCCGCAGCACCCCACGCCCGAGTCGCCCATCAGAGGTGAAAACTGAGAGAATCAGAAAACACGGACCCCGCGAGCAGGCCCGCAGCCAGCACTGCGGTGACAGCAGTGACGCCCCGCGCCCGCGAGGGAAGGAGGGGCGAGACCGCCCCAAGGCCTGCAGCATCCAGGCCAGGCGGAGCCTACCCGGAGACCACCCTCGCTGGCGCAGGGCACAGACACACGGTGGCGCCGCGAGATGACAGGACATGGGGTGAGGGTGTGCCGAGGAACCAGCACCCTGAGACCCTCCAACGCAGCGGTGACCTCGAGACGCGTCCGAGGCGACTCCGCAGCCTCTCACGCGCGCAGTGACTCACGCGCGCAGTGACTCCAGCTCCCAGTGCCGCTCCCACACCCGCTCGTTAACCTCAACGGGATCCGAGGCAGGGCCCGTGGCACCGGCTTCAGACGACGGGACAGGCGCCATGGGCAAGTTACCTGCCCCCGTGGCAAGTCGCGTGGCTCCTCAGCACGGTGTAGGGCCAACAGGCGGGGAACACCCAGGAAGGGAACCCAGTAGCGAGCCCAGGCCAGCGGGGTGGCTGTGTAGGTGGCGGCAGCGAGAGGACCTGGCGTGGGGGCGGGGGGCGCTGCGGCCCAGTGCGGGCAGCGTGATGGGCTCGGGCTTTTCAACTGCTGACGGTTTCGGCCACGCCGCTCAAAGCCGGTGACAGGGTGCCCCTGCCCCTCCATCCTCCTGCCACCAGGAAGCAGCAGAGGCTTCATCCTAGACCCTGGACACACAGCAGTGACACCAACACTCAATCCTAAAAAGGCACGAACCACCACAGAAACACCTGTGCTTCAGGGGGAGGCGCCGAGTCCAGAGCGGCGGTCCCAACCGGTGGTCCGCGGGCCGCTGGCGTCCATGAGGTCCCAGAGGTTGGCGGCCGCTGGTCCAGAGGGAAGCCACGAGCCAGGTGCCGTGAGCGTGTGGCCGTGGACCCTGCGGGGTGTGGCACTGGCCCTTGGCTGTTCTCTCCCGCTGTCCCCGCTCTTCCTCGGGGAACGAGGAGGTGTGGGGGGGCCTGAGAGCACTCGGGACCGGAGGGCACGAGCTCACTTTACCCGCCACTCGGCCGACGCTTAGTCGTGCTGCCCCGCGTGGCCCCACTTTACCCTGTTTTGTCACGTCCCCTCATCCGCCCCAACGATGACCTGCCACGGGACGCGCCACGTCAGCCCACGCCGTCCCCAGACACAGCAGGACGCACACCTGTGGCCACGGCAAGGCCGCGGACGCCACGCCACAGCCCGGCAGGTCCATCAAGCACCCCACAAGTACCAGCAGGACACTGTCCCTTTAAGTCTTCCCCACCCCTCCCTCAACCCGGCTCACTTCCTTCCCCAGCAGCATCTCCGGGAGTAAGTTTAGCTGCCGCCACCCCACCCCCTCCAGGACCGCCCAGGCCTCTGCCGGGGCCGCCCGCCCAGCTTGCTTGCAGGGCCCGGATGACGAAGGGCTGTCAGCCCCCGGGGCCCAGGGTCCCTCCCCACCAGTTTCTGGGGGGCCTGCAGATGGGAGCCTTCCTTGCTCCGACAGGGTGGCCTGGTCCCGGCACAGCCATGACGCATGCTGGGACAGCTGGTTGTTCTGGGTCCAGAACCACACCATCGAAACCAAGTCACAAAAGCACAGGCCTCACCAAGCCGCCCCTTTGCTGGCACCTGGACTCACCCATGGGAGCCCTTTCCAGCTGCACCGTTGAGGGAAGGGCGTCTGCGCAGATGGTCATGCAGTCCCAGCCCCGACCGCGGGCTCCCCTGCGCAGGCCACTCCACCGTCTCCTGCCCTACAGCCTGGGAGGTGGCCCGGCTCAGAGCTGCCCCCAGGCTGGGACTTGGGACAGAGGAGCTGTCTAAGGCCCCCTCCCCCCGCCCACAGGCCCTAAGGTGACGGTTAGGGCTGGGGTGGGTGGGGGCAGCACCTGAGGCCCACGCAGGGAAGGGTGCTTTTCGCTGAGTGTTGCCCGGTGACAGGAAGGGGTTGCAGAGCACCCTGTGGCCACCGGGCCTGCCCCGGATCATCACTTCTCTACGCTCCCAGCCCCACGCGCATGCGTCCGCTCACGCACACCTGGGTGCCCCTCCGCAGGCCTGGCGCTGCTGACAGCCGCTTCGTGCACAGCTGCCCACAGGCTGCGGAATAAGGTGTCAGCACTGCGTGCACGTGAGTGACAGCTACTAAGACACTGCCTCCCCGCTGGGTCGACGGGTCGGGGCCCTCCTCTGCAGACCCCCCTTAAATTCCCAGCCCCGCTCGCCGTCCCATCTGTCATGCCCGCGGGGGCAGGATGGTGGAGACAGTGGGCACGTCCAGCTGCCCAGCCGCCCACACACACCACGTGCCACGCTCTCCCCTCCTCCCCAGGGCGGCCCCCACCCACCGCCAGCCAAGCTGCGCGGAGCAGTGCGAAGCCAGCGCGCTCAGGTGGAGGTCGGGGAGCCGGCTGGACACGGTCCGTGCGGGAAGCGTGACCGGGCCTCGCAGTGTCCGCTGGGACATGCCCCCGCGCCAGTAGTAGCCTCTCCATGGAGGCCCCGCCAGGTGCGCCACGCGCCTGACACGCATTGTCACATTTACCCAACCTCGTGCTCACCCGCTTCCCAGTGAAGAGGCCACGGCTTGGGAGCCTACCTGCCTGAGGCCAGGAGAGCCCCGCAACCCCCAAGGCCGCTCGCACACGCCCATGGGCGGGGCAGTGGGCCACCCGTGGACGGACCAGCAAAAGCCACACGCCAGGGGTCGGCACCAGGACGGCAAACCATCCCAAGGTGGCCTGGCTGCCAGGGGAGCCTGACCCGCCCCCTCGACGGGGAGAGCCAGGCCGAGGTCAGGGTGCTCCTCGCTGGCCGCTCCCCGTCACCCCATCTTCCCCCACCTCAAGGAGGGCTCTGAGCTCGTCCCTCTGCCAGGGCCTGAGTCATGGCAGCGCTGCGGAGGGGACCCAGACGCTGCGCATAAAGGGCGCTTGTGCTCAGGGCTCCGCCGTCGGCTGCTGGCCTCCACAGACACCGACCCGACCTGTGGAGGGAGGGACGCAGGCGGCCTGGAGGCTCCCTCCCCCTCCTCCACAATCGCCGAAGGCTCTGCTATCGGGAGTGACGGGAGTGATGGGCTCAGAGCAGACACGTGCTGCAGGGGGTACCCGTGCCAGGCGAGGCCCCGGAGAAGCTCGCACCCCACGCCCAAGAGGAGCAGGGGAGCGGGAAGGAACCCCGGGCGCGGCATGCTGCCCGCCGCCCTGGGCGGTTTGTTTGCGTCTCTGGCAGAGAAGCGGGCTGCCCACAGGGATGCCGTCCTCTGGCCTTGCCAGCGTCTGAGTCAATGCCGCATCCGGGCACTCCCTGGGTCCCCGCGTCCCGGCCGCCACTGTGCAGTCCTTGGGTGGGAGGAGCCTGCACTCACACGCGTCTCAGCTCTAAACAGCGAGCTCACACCCGCAGGGGCACCGGGGCTGCCTGCGCTCAGATACTCCTGGACGTGCCTGGACTCCAGCGGGGCCTTCACTCACTGCTCTCCCTCCCTGAGCGGCCACATGAGTCAACCGGCCTCCAGCACCCCCAGAGCCACGCAGGCCGAGCCGGGCCATCCGGCCCAGACGGTGCGGGACGCAGTTCCGGGCGGGGCTGAGTCTGAGAGATGGCTTCTGTGAACCTGACTGGCCGAGCCCCTGGGCGAGGACGGCCGCCGCCGCCGCCGGTCTCTTCTCTGCAGCGGGAACGGCGGGAAACATTCCCCGGCCGCTTGCTCCCTCAGGAGGGGAGCTGGCAGAGGGGCCGCGGAGCCGGGGCCCTGCGGGCACAGTGCCCCCGAGACGCTGCTGGTGGAGCGCCCGCGAGGGCTCGGAACCCGGCCCGGCAGAGCCTGGGAGCTGCCTTAGCGCCACACGGCGTGTCCCGGAGCAGAGCCACGGAAACGAAGCCACCACAGCTGGTGCCGGCCCGGGACAAAGAGGACGTTTGAAAGGTGTCAACAAACTGCTCCTCAAAGCAACATGTTTTCCGCCTTCGTCTCCAGCGGAGACTTCTCCCTTAAAACGCGTGTTCTAAGCTCAGCAGACAAAGGAGTAAGTTGTGGGTTACTGCACAAAACCTGAAATATCTGACCACGCTCTGCACTGCAGCTGGTGGGTGGAGCTCCTCTTCAAAGGGGAACATTCACGCCAACCGCGTGGCTCAGGGGCTGAGCGTTGCCCCACGAACCGAGAGTTCTCTGTTCGATTCCCAGTCAGGGTTGTGGGCTCAATGCCCAACAGGGGGCGTGCAAGAGGCAGCCAAGTGATGATTCTCTCTTACCACTGACGTTCCTCTCTCTCCCTCCCTCTCCCTCCCTCTCTGAAATCAATAAAAATATGTTTTTAAAAAAGGGAACATCCACTGAGAAGCATAGATTTATTTTAAAATCCCCCCAAACCCAAACTGCATCCTGGTGATGGGCCTCAGCTGAGGCTGACATGAGCAATAATGGGGGGCAGGGGGAGAGGAAGGGGAGGCAGCGAGACTCGGGGAGCTCCTCTCTGGTTCTAAGGACACAGACCTGACCCCTTCTCGCCGCCCACCGCCTCGCTGATTTGAGCCACCATCACCTGTCACCTCGCTTACTGCAAAAGCCGACGCCCAGGCCTCCGTTTCTGTTACTGATGCACTGCCAAAGCGACCCTATTAAATGTGAATCAAACCACGCCGCTCCTCTCCCCAGAGCCCGCGCCCTTCCCAGGCCCTCACCAGGCCCCCCACACGCCCAACCTGCTCCCTCGGCCCCGCCTCCCCGGCCTGGCTCCACCACAGGCCCTTTGCACTTGCTCCTCTCCAGCGAGAACACTCCCTCCTCCCTCCCTCCTCCCCAGACACCTAAACAGCCCGCTCTCCCCTCCTCCAGGGCTTCCTCAGAGGCCACGTGGGAAGCCACCTTAGAGAGGGCTCAAGCCAGGGCGCCTCAGCCACAGCTGCACGTGGCTTCCACCCACCGTGGGTGTGTGCTGACCACCCGGCTCTCAACACTGTCAGCCTGTGGGCAGGAGGGGGCCGGCAACGTGTCCAGCCCCTGCAGGAGTGAGGCTCGGAGCGCATCCACGGCTGCACCCACGCGACGAGAGTGGAAGGCGTGGCCGGGCTCTGTGGCCGCACTCTCAGTCCCACGACCACGCGCGAAGGGGAGACGATGTGGGAGCCCCAAGCGTCTGCTACGACCCTATCGGCCACTCACCGGCCCAGCCAGGCTGCCTGCCCACAGCCCTCCCACTCCCTGCACAGAATACACAGGTCATGGATGTGCACACGCGCACACGCGTACCACACCCTCCCCTGTTCACGCATTTGCTGTCTCCCCGTCAGACCGTCAGCTCCGCGGGCACAGGCTTGTCTGTGTGTGTTTGCTGCTCCCCCGGGATTTGGAGGAGGCCTGACACACAGTGTCTGCTCCACAGATATCTGCTGAAGGAATGAATTCCGTAAAATTAAAGACACGCCGGAGCGCAGCTGCGAGGTGTCGCCATGAGCATATGTGACACTTCATTGAGCGTCTGTCTCCTTACTCAACGGAGAGGGAGACTCACAAACCCCCCGTGTGCTCCCAGGGCTCCCCAAGGACCCCCGTCACCCCGGGCAGCGCTGCAGCACACGCAGCAGCCTCTGGGAGTGGCCACGTGGCCTGGCTCCGTGATGAGCTTCGCGGCCTGCCGGCGGGTGCTCCAGGCCACCAGGCCGTCACCCTAGAAGGAAGGGGTGACTCTTCCCCCCACCTCCTCTCTGGGATGCACTCCGAGCGCCGCCTGCCGCCGGAGCCAGGCCCTGGGCCCTGGGAGGTCACCCACCCTGTGGCCCGGGCTGTGGGCTCTGAGCTTCTCATGCGGGAAACCGTCCCAGGCGTTGCATCACATGCAACCCTCTGTGACGGCCTCACGGCACACGCCCCCCTCCCCCCCCCCCCCCCCCCCGGCACACGCTCCACCTGCCGCCAGCAGCAGCCACCGCTCTTTCCAAGTAGGAGTCTCTGGAATGTTCCAGACTGCACCCCACAAAGCATCGATGAAGGCACTGCGCTCATCGTCCTACCCGGGGGTCCGCTTGTTTTCTCTCTAGTCTAAAGCTGCAGATTGCGGTATTTTAAGAAGTCGTCTTTATGGAGAAGAGAGGAAGATTCCCGCTAGAGCCAGGCAGGCCTGGCTGAGGCTCGGAGGGCAAGGAGGTAGCTGGACTAGCAGCGGCCCTCGGGACAGCAGAAAACTCTTGCGTCCCGCAACAGCCCGTGGGCATAGCTGTCCTTGGCCAGGCAGGCTGCTACTTCCGGTCTTGCCCCCAGCCCACCAGCTACCCCACACTTCCCAGCAGCCGCGGAGACAGCCAGCAGAGCGGCCTCCTTCCTCGCACTGGCCCGGAGGAAGGGCACCATGCTCCTTTGTTTCTCTGGCCTCCAGGGAGTGGCACAAAGTTGCTGTAGCTGCTACAAATCACCCTCCCCCCCGCCCCGCCCCCAGCCCAGCCCCCAGTGTCTCGAAGGTCTGGGGAGAATTTTCAGAAACTCAATGAAAACAATAGCAGCAAAAGTACAGACGCAGCTGGGAGGGCCCGGCCTGCTGGGAGAGCCGGGTGCAGTGTCCTGAGGAGCTGGAGCTGCACACAGCACGCGGCAGGAGCCTCAGGAATGCAAAGGGGCACACGGCACCCCCCCACCCCTGCTGGAGCCGCCCTGAGCAGGCCCGCCACGCCGAGCGCACGCGGTGTGCAGCCCTGACAAAGCCCACGTGCACCGGGCGAGGGTGGGAGGAGGTCAGGCCTGGGAGGCCCCTATAGTGTCCGAGGGCTCCAACAGCACAGGGAGGGCAGCGCGTGTTAGGAGCGAGGCCACCAACCCCAGGGCCCCTCCGCAGCTAGGCACCGCTCAGCCAGCTGCAGGCCAACTCCTGGGCTGCCCACTTCCTGGGTCCTACGGAGGCAGCAGCAGCCGCCGCCCATGACGGGCACCTCTCCTCCACGCCGACAGTGCAGCCCGCACGGCCACCTTCCCTACACTCGGGGAACGCCACAGCCTCGATTCCTGTGAACACGGCAGGAAACATCACTAACAGCAGCATCGCTGGACTTCCAGAAACGAAGACACACTGTGCTCTGAACAGAAACACCGTCTCCGTGACAGCTCCGGCTCCGGCTCCGGCTCCAGAGCCCCAGGATGAAGCCTCAAGAAAGCACAGGCCGCCCTGGCCGGTTTGGCTCGGTGGATAGAGCGTCGGCCTGCAGACTGAAGGGTCCCAGGTTCGATTCTGGTCAAGGGCATGTTCCTTGGCTGCGGGCACATCCCCAGTGGGAGGTGTGCAGGAGGCAGCTGATGGATGTTTCTAACTCTCGCTCCCTCTCCTTCCTCTCTGTAAAAAACCAGTAAAATATATTGAAAAAAGAAAGAAAAGGAAGCACAGGCCGCCACCTGGACACAGAGCCGGAGGATGGAAAACAGGCTTGCGAACACCGAGCAGCGGGAAGCCGGCGGCGGAGGCGCACCTGGGCCCCGTCTTGCCACGCCTGAGCAAGCAGCACTGGTGCCACCGGGCAGCGGGAGGGCAGGTGAGAGGCTATCAGGCGGGCTCCCAGGGTCACTGCCCCCAACCCACAGGGACAGTGCTGCTCCTGGACGGATGGGCCCGCAGAGCCGGATGGAGAGCAGGCATCGCTCCACCACTCAGTCCGTTCGGCACCTGGTGTCTCCCCAGCTGCTCGCATCCAATAATGAAGAGGACGATGCCCTAGACCAGTGGTCGCCAACTGGTGGCCCGCGAGGTCCTAAAGGTTGGCGACTGCTGCCCGAGACAACAAGCAAAGGGATGTGCAAAGCCCAGGAGCAGTGAGACACGAGGTCCGGTCTCAAACCACTTGTGCCGGGGCCACACTCTCAGCGTCTGGCCCGTGCCTCCCTCAGTGCACCCTGCACACCGGCGGTAATTTCTGGAAACGCTGCCGATGGATCTGTCATCTGGTGCTTCAGCACCTCCGTGGCTCTCTGCTCATAACTCCAATTGCCCGGCATGGCGCACAGCCACAGTGCGCCCTGCCACACCCCCGCGGCGGCACACCTGCTTCGGTGGTACAGGGACGGAGGTTCCCGGGCCTCCCCACCCGGCACGGGCTCCGCTGGCCACCCTGCGGTGCCCTCCCGCTCCCACTGCTGTGCACTGTGCGGCCTTGTGCTGCCGTCGCCACGGCAACCACAGGGGAAGCCAGACCCCAGGTGAGGAGCCCAGTGGAGCCCGAGGAGCAGGAGACACAGTTCACAGCGCAGAACGCTCCCACCCACCTCCATCCCGGGCCTGGCCAGTGCCGCGCCCAGGTCCCTCGGGAGCTAAGCTGGTCTGAGGGGAGGGCGCTGTGTGTGAGAGCCTGCCACGGGGTGCGTGGCCTCTGTGCGGCCTGCCCGCCTCTCCAGGGCAGCACCCACATTTCCTGCTCAGGTTCATACCTCCATGGCTCTAAGTGGCGAGGACACGCGTCTTGAAAGGTTCAGGCTTAAAGCAAAGGGGAAGAAGCTGAGCAGAACCCACTGCAGGGAGCAGGTGAGCTGCCCAGCGGTGGATCCGAGCAGCGTGTCCCGGGAGTCCCAGGCCCCACCCTGCCCGCGGGCACTGTCCCAGGGGCATCACCCCCACCACAGACAGACCTAAACCCTGACCTCAGAGTGACCTCTCACCCTTCAGAGCCCTCCAGTCCTACAGACCCAGCTGTCCCCGAGTCACCCGCTCCCCCAAACACCGAGGCAGCACGGCGCCTGCTGTGTGCGGGGTGAGCTGTGGGGTGAAGGCGGCCTCCGCCTGCTGTGCCTGTGCAGAGGACACGGCGCCGAGGTCACCACCCAAGAGGAACGACCCCCTCCCCCCAGCTCACTCACCAGCTGGAACTCGCTCCTGCGGCGGAAGGCCTCCCGGATGCCCGAGTCCCCCCAGAGGGCGCTCAGGGCGGGCACGTACAGCTGGAAGGTGGCGGGCTCCACGGGCAGCCCGGCCTTGTTCTCGAAGGCCATGAGGAACATGCCGTGCTTCTCGTTCTCCGAGTGCTGCCACGGGATGCCCAGCTTGTCCCGCGCGTCCACCAGGACCTTGGAGCCCTGGGGAGACAGAGGAAAGGAGGAGTGAGCTGCGGAGGCCAGACCACGCAGACCTCGCTGTCCGCCGTGCCACCTACACGGCCCTCGGGCTGTCTGGTCAGGGCGTGATGCCGTACCCCTGGGAACACGGCTGTGCCATGCAGTTACACACCAGGCGGCAGTGTGCCCTTCGCTGCCCCTCACCGGGGGGCCCTGGGAGGACACGCCTGGGTGAAGACGTGGTCACGCCGAGCAGAGCCAGCACTGAACGGGCCACGGCAGGAGGCGACGGTGACCGGAACCCCTCCCAGCACCACCACATCCAGACCCCGCCGAACCCGCTTCATAGGACTAAACACCACACCACACCCCGTTCCCACTGTCCAGCTCCCGGTTTCCCCTCCTCCACGGGCAGAAGGGGCAGTGCCGCCTCCGCCCGAACCGCTGGGTGGATGGGACCGGTGACCTGAGCCTCTCCCAGGCTACGGACCTGCCTGCTCAGTGCGGGGTGGAGGGGGGGGCACTCCCCGGGGCCACTCCCCTGCGGGCACCGTGCCCACCCACGCACCAGCAGGAGGGCGGGCTGGGACCCTCACGGAAGCGGCTCTAAACGCACCCGAGCGGCAGCAGCGCGTCAGGCCCGTTGCGAGGAAACAAGACAGAGAGGTGCTCAGCGCTCCCGCTCCTTCCTCGGCTCACCCCCCTGGGGCCTCCCCTCTCCCCGTTTTCTCTGACGACATCTCAGCAGACCCCGCCCCCCCGCCACCCCCCAACCCCCCCGCCCCGAACCTGAGAAAGAGGCCTCCTGTGGGCCCCCAAAGAAGGGCTCCCGTCCTGGCCGAGGCGGCTGCTCAGGACCTCAGCGCCCCGCCCCGCCCCGCCCGGCCCCACACGAGACGCCCTGCCCCATGGCTCACAGCGCACAGTCAGACCACGAGACGTCTTCACACGCAAAGGGTCAGCCTCCCAGGCGCACAGCCTCAGTCACACGTTACACGGAACCTCTGCTCGGGGCCGCTCCGTTCCTATGCCAGGGATGAAGCGGAAGGCAGGGCCCCCACCCGGAATGCCAGACCGCCATCGCTCACTTTCTATTCAGTGTCCTCATTTGGAGGACAAAGGCACCAAGGAAAAGGTGTCTCCTTTGTCCTTTTAGATTCTCCGCGGGGAAACCGAGTGTCCAAACTGACCCAGGTGTTTCCTGCTGGGGGGCGTCTGCTCACACCCTGCGCCCCGCCTCCTCTCAGCGAGAGCCTGGCTCTGGGTGCCCTGGTGCGGACCGGACAGTCGTACCGCCACCATCATTGCTCAGAGCCGCCACCGTCTGCGCGTGAGATGGCACAGCAGGCACGACGGAAAAGACCCCTCCCCGATCACTTTCCAACAGAGGACATTCCCTCACCCACGGAAGCCCGGTTCCTCGCGTCCACACACGCGCACAGGGAGAGGTTAGGGCCGAGGACGACGGAGGGAGCCCTGCTCACAGCCCCGAGGCAAGCTCAGGAGGAAGTGCTGTTCCCGTAACCACGCGTGTCACCGGTCGCCCAACACACACAGTTAAAGCCCAAGAGCGTGATGACTTCATCTCACGGCCATGTAGCAGCCGAGCTGTTCACAGCACACGTTTTTAAGACAATTTGTAAACCCAGGACCTCCACTTCCAGTCAAAGAACAGACTCCCTGGCTGCTGGGGATGTAGACTTTGGGGGGTTTTCTGGTTTTACTGGACAGACACCAAAAATCGCAAACGCTGTGATCTCATTCCCCAGTACATTTTGTTGGTTTGACTCCTAGCCAGAGCCAACCTTCTCAGGTGAGCCGCTCCTCACGAAGCCGCCCTCACGGCCGACAGGTGGGGTGCGGGCGCCTAGAACATAGAGCCTGAAGGGGCACCGAGGAAGCGGGCCGGGGGTGCCCCTCGGACAGCGGCGCCTGCGCTCCGGAAGCGGGTTTTGCTGAGACCCGAGGCGGGTGGCTGGCCCCGGCCCCCGCCCAGACGGAGACCTGCGCCAGAAACTACGCAGGAAGGGGCCGGAGCCGGCGAAGCGGCTGCGCCTCTGCTCAGAGCCGACCCTGCGGGACGCACCGTCTAAGGCAGAGGCCGCATGCAACGTGATAAAGGAGCGCAGCCACGGGCAAAGGGTCCCCAGAGCTCGATGGCAGGACTGCTGGCCTCCTGGTCCAGTCCCCTGCCCCCCCCCCCCCAATTCCTCTCGGGAACAACGCCTCGTTCACGGACCGCTGCTCCTCACCAGTCCCTCCTCTGGGAGCCGCCCACCTGCAGCCTCGAGGGTGGGGGAAGGGCCGCTCTGCTCCCCACGCGCCCCAGCAGCAGCGCGGAGCCCCCTTCCTGCAAACGGCCGCTGCACCCTCAGGCGGGGGCCTGGGCGCATCGTGGGAGACAAAGGCTCGGAGGTCACGAACACGCCACCTCTCACAGGCCTTGCGCTTCTGACGAAGGCGTCGAACGGGCAGATGCAGGGACCCCAAGGCGGTTTGAGCCGCTCCAGCCACGCATCACCGCCGTCACACTGCGCCTGCCCCGGAACAAGACTGCTCAGTGCCCACCGCCACTGGCTCGCTCCACTCGGGACACGTGAGGGCGCAGTATGGGCCCATCTCACAGCTGAGACGGACGCAGCTCAGGAACTCAGGGACTCAAAGGGAGCGCTTGTTTTCGACCCACACTCTCCCTGCGCCTCGCTGGGTGTGGCGGGCGACGGGAGCCGGGCCAGGACTAACAGCAGCAGGACTTCGGAAGCAGGTCTGCACTGCCCTGGGCGGACCCAACATTTCCGGTTCCTCCAGAATGCTTTTTAAAATTACTTAGATCTAGAAGTAGGGCTATGCTGAACGCCTGGCGAACTCAGAGGAGATGATGAGTTCAGACCCTCCTTTACAAACAGCGAGCGCCTTCGCTCACACGCCCTGTCACTCACACACCGTGTCACTCACACACCGTGTCACTCACACACCGTGTCACAGCGAACGCCTTCACTCACACACCCTGTCAAGAGCAGCGAGCGTGGCTGAGACCCTGCCCCCGGGGCTGTGGGCAGCGGGCAGCGGGCAGCGGGACGTGGCCAGGCCCCACTGAGATGGGCTACAAACACACGGTGCATTGCAAAGACTTCGTGTGAAAATAAATGGAAACACTTTTAAATTTAACATGTTAAATACGACGATGTGTTGAAATGATAATATTGTGGGTATTTTGCATGATTAAAATACATCATTTTACTTACTTTTTTTACCTTTCTCAATGTGGGTAATTTAAAATGTGTTTTTTTTAATTGATTTGAGAGAGCGAGAAGAAGGGAGAGGGACAGAGAGATAGAAAGGAACATCAATGACACACAAACATCCATCGGCTGCTCCCTGCACACCCCCTGCTGGGGATCGAGCCTGCAGCCTGGGCACGTGCCTGACTGAGAATTGAACCCATAATCTCTCGGTTCATGGGTCAACGCTCAGCCACGGAGCATACCAGCTGGGCTTATTGGGTCAAGTATGTATGAGGTTCACTTTACATTTCTGTTGGACCGCACTGCTATACGGGAACATTTCTTAACACGTTAAGCGCCATGTCAGTCACCGGAGACTGACACTACACTTTCCGTCGGGACCTCGTCAGTTACTGTTGACGGACGATATACAATTTAAAAAATTATATTCTTCTATTAATACATTTTTAAAAATTTCTTTATTAAGGTATCACATATTTGTCCTCATCCCCCCCATTCCCATCCCAATCTGTTGTCCGTGACCACTGGTGAGGCTTACATGCATGCACACAAGTCCTTTGGTTGATTCTATTAATAAATTTTCAATAGTTTGGAGGTCATAAAAGAATGGACCTACATATTACTTGTTACGAAAAAACGTTTAATGGCTCGCATTAAAACACCGTGCACGCAAAAATGGCTGTTCTGGGCAGGGCTCACACTCTTGTCTTGTCAGCTTCCTGGCGGTGTCTCGTCCAAATCGCGCTGCTGCCCCTTCGTAGCTTTTTTTACAGCGTCTCCAACTCCAGGCACTCCTCCGGTTTTCTGCTGCGGTCTGTGGCGAGCCGTTGGACGTGTGTTTACAGTACTGCTACTTGCCATTTCTTCATCCCCACAATCTGTTAGACGGACAGCTCATTCCTCCCGAAACTCTGTGACACTCATGTTCTTCTCGCTGACCTTTTAAATGAGATATGAGCACTGAGAACAGTATTTAGCAGGAGCGCACAGGCTAGCTTTTTATACCATTTCATGGGTTTTCATAGTGGATTACAGGCACTCATTTGGTCAGATATAGCAACTGCTGCTTTTCCTGCATCATGACCCACGACAATTTTTAGTTTCCAGTAGTGAATTGATCTATTTTCAACACTCACCATCTCTGACGTGGTTTTGTTGACAGAGGATGTCCCGCTTATCTTTCCATTTTAAAATGGTTACTCCTTTCTTGTTCTCTTTTGCTGTATTCTCTCCCGGTTTTAATTTCTTTGGCGTTACTTCATGAGGATTTCCCCGTCGATCTGAACGTAATGTTCCTACTAAGTGAGTATTATTATCATCGAGTAGTTTATATGCTAAATCTAAACTTGCGCACCAGGTGTCTGTGCACAGCGTGTCCCTTACTGGATGCATCTCTACAAAGAGACATGACAACATTAGCGGGTGTCGCGTTTTCTTTTTCTAAACTTCCCTGCATGTACCCAGATCCGCAGCACAGCTTACGTCCTTTAAGATGAAGCTCGTTTCTTTCCGATTACAAAGACCCTATTTTTTACTGTAGGAAGTAGAGAAGCGAATTAAGCCTCACAGACATCACTGCAGGAGAACTTCTGTCAACACGAGAATGTCCGTCTCATTCCCTGCCGATGACAGCTCACACTCATGTTCCTCCGTGTTAGGTTCAGGTGGACGGCCAGAGGCCCACCGGCCCCGCAGTCAGCACGATGCCCCGTGCCGCACACGCCGCGTGCCTGCTCCGTACCTACCGACCTGCACTGCTCCATCCCTTCGCCTGCTCACCTGGCCCGCCCCCGCCCGGCTCGGGCAGCCTGTTTTCTGCTCTCCAAAATATCGCGATCTAGAGGCAACGCTGGAGATCCGAGAATGTGCTGGGTCTCGCTCCTGATGGAATCTCTCTGTGACGTTACCATTTCACGTGGCTCAGGCTCTGGTTGGCCACCATCACGTCCCACCTGGATTCCTGCAAAGCTTCTCGCGGGTCTCACGTCAGCTCTTGTCCCCTTTGGTCATTCTCCAACCAGCCGCCATCGCATTCCTCTGCAAACCCCACCTGACTCCCTCTCATGAGGGTAGGCACTCCGGTCCCCACCGCGGCCCACTGCGCCCAGCTGCTGCCCTGACCCCGCGCCCAGCTGCTGCCCCGACCCCGCGCCCTCCTCATCTCCTGCCTGCCCTGGGCCAGGGCCTCCCTGCGTCTGCCCGCGGCCTGCCCTGCTGGCTCCTGGTGCCTGAAACCCGCTGCCCAGGATCCTCCTGACCCCGTCCCTCAATCCACAGCCGCTACGCAAAGGTCAGCCTCAGCAAGGGCCTGTGTGGCCATCTGCTCCCACGTCGCAGCCCCCGCTGCACGTTCCCCGCCTCCGCCCTCGCTCCGCGCCGGCCTGACTGGTCTCTGCTTCTGTCCCCCCGGAAACGGGAGGCCTGTCAGGGCGGCTCCGGGTCTGGCTTGTCCTCTCCCAGGCCCAGGCCCGCACGGGTCGTGATCTCCTTGGTGACGAGGGTGCCTGGTCTCGGGTCCCTCGGGGGCGGCCCAGGGACCACCTTTCTTTCTGCCTCTCAGGCTGCGGTGAGAATTCCTGACGGCAGCGGTGGGACCTGGTGCCAAGGCGGAGCCACAGGACAAAGCCGACACCACCGTCAGCCACGGCTTCTCACCGGAAACCTGGCCACAGGCGCGTCGTTAGTGAGGCGGGACGTTAACGTGGTCTGAGCTGTCTGTGAAAGCAGGTGAGTGGTAATGGGTCTGGAAACCCTTTTAAACTCGCTTTGTGCTCCTTCGGCAGCGCGCTACTGAGATCGGAACGCAGGAGAAGGAGAGCACGGCCCCGCGCAGGGTGACACGCCGATTCGTGAAGCCTTCCGGGCTACACACACGCAAGAACGCTCTCCGTTACGCGGACCAAAGCGAGGAGCAAAGCCCGTTTACAGGGAAAGCTCCACCCAAGAAACGGCGCGACTCGCCAAGTTCACGTAGAAGCGCCTGCCACCCGCGGGCAGCCTGGGTGACGCAAGCGCGCTGCGCCCAGCAGCCCGGCTCACCCCTTTTGGGGAGAGCACTGGTAAACGGGCCGCCCGGGCGGAGGAGAGCTCCCCGAATCAGCTGCCTCCCTGCGCAGGGCCGTGGGGAACACACAGCACGTGTTTCCGAAGCTCAGGATCCTAGTCCGGCACAGCAATCACACTGAAACGCCGGCCCCACACGGCAGGGCCAGCAGGTGGCGGCCAGGTAACAGAGCCCCGGGGAAGCAGGGCCCCGGGGCCCGGGCAGGGGGCGGGCAGTGTACAGATGAAGAACCAGGAGAGACAGTGCCCTGCATAGCCGCGTGAGGGGCACCTCGGACAGCAGAGCAGACGCTGGCAGGAGCAGATGCCAGGACGCCCATGCCCCTGGGCTGGGCCTGGAGGACGTGCTCCCAGGGGCCAGGCGGCAGCTTCACTCCAGGCTGGCAGGCTCAGTCCCTCCGGCAGGGCTCCCCCGGCTCCCCCGCAGTCGGGGTCACGCCGTGTGCAGGGCAGAGAGGCCCCCAGGGCGGAGGGGTGTTCCCAGGCCCCGATGGGGGACACACTGGCTTTAATGCTAGATGCGGGCTACGGCCCGAGCACTGCGGTAACTTCCACCAACCGTCTGCTGACTGCGCAGCCCCACCCTAACGCAGACAAACCTCCCCGGGAACCACCCTCGACAGAAACCTTCTCTAGTCCTGGCCGGTGTGGCTCAGTGGACAGAGCATCGGCCTTTGGAATGAAGGGTCCCAGGTTCGATTCCGGTCAAGGGCACATGCCTTGGTTGCAGGCTTTGGCCCTGGTCAGGAGCACGCAGGAGGCAACCAATCGATGTGTCTCTCTCACGTCGCTGTTTCTCTCTCTCCCTCTCCCTTCCACTCTCTCTAAAAGTCGATGGAAAAAAATCCTGAGGCGAGGATTAAAACATTCTCTGAGAGACGTCAGCGCTCTCCTGGCGGGTGCATGGCCTGCAGGCTCACGCGGCTGTGAGAGGATCCTCAGGTCCCAGGTGTTCCACAGGACAGGACGGGCTGGGAATCTGGTGAGCCCGCCACCCACAGAGCAGGCTCGGTGCTGCCCAGCAGTAAGGCTGCGTGAACGAGCCGCCCCAGCGCCTTCGGGAGTCTGCGCCAGCGTGGGAGGATGGACGGTGCAGGATCAGGCCACGCGCTGTGATGAGGACGATGCACAGAGAGAGCTGCTTCCGGGCAAGCGAGTGAGTGACTGCGCCAGGAAGCTGGGCCTGTAGCTCCTCCTGCCTCGGGGGTCCGGCCACCCTCCAGTCACCTGAGTGCCCGAGCCTCCCTCAGCGAGGCTGGACGCCACGCCCGGTGAGCGGTCTCTTCCCCTGCCAAGCACCAGCCGGAAGCACCAGGTTAGACCACCTTCCTGCGGAGAACCCTGACCTGCATGTTCTTAAACCATGAAAATAGTCGGTGTAGGAGATGACTGAAATTATAATTTGTTCTTCCAGACATTTTCCTCTGAAAGTATTTATTCATACATCCAACCAATGCTTGACGCCCACCACGTGCCGGTACCGGGCCGGGCCTGAGGCTCACGGGCACGAGACCAGGGCTGACACCAGGGCTGGGACTGAGTCAGATGTGGTGCGGGGACCAAGATCAACACCGAGCCCTGCCCACACCAGCTCACAACGTCAGCCGCACTCACTGCGCTCGCAGCCTGTGGGCATGTGTCTCCCTTAAACCTGCTCCTTTGGCGGTTTTTGGGTCTCACCAGCCAGCTGTCAACGCCGCTCCCCTGTCTGCGCAGCACCGCAGTGCCCCGTGCCTTGGGCAGCCTCACCTCCAATCTCCGATTTCAGGCGTCCCTTCTCCAGCCCCGGGGCAGATGAAAGACAGGGACCCGCCAAGGCGGGAAACCACCCCCCCACCCCCCACCGCGCAGGGTCTGTGGCTCCACCCAAGGCCCTGCCTACAAAGACGCCCCTCGAGGGCCCCACCGTGCACCCCGACCTCACACTCCCTACAAAGACACCCCTCGAGGGCCCCACCGTGCGCCCCGACCTCACACTCCCTGGACCCCAGGTTGGTCAGAGATTAGCAGCAGCCACCTTTCAGGAACAGCACCAGCCTCCACTGCGCCCTGAAAAGTCACCCACACTCCTGTGGCTGCTCCTCCTGCATCGCAACCACCACCTCGCCTGAGGCAAGCGGCGGCTTTGCTGGAGCTGGAGGGGCCAGCGCGCGGCCCCAGGCGGCCTCCTCCCCCATGTACAACGCAGTTACCCCCGGGGACGGGAGGCAGAGGCGAGAGGGAGCTGCTGCTATAAAAAGGCTGCTTATCTCAGGAAGTCTGGGCGCTGAGGACAAGTGTGCGCTGAGGACAAGTGTGCGCTGAGGACAGTGCCTCCAGCTGAGGTCGAGAAGGCGGCCGGGTTTGGGGGGTTGGGGGGCAGTGCTGGGAGGGAGCAGGACGGGGGGGGGGGGCAGGGGCACGACGGAGAAGAAACGAGAACTAGGGGCGGCGCTGATCCTCTGGTCTGGGTCGGCTCACAGGCACCTCTGCCCTGAGGAGCACACCGCTGTTCTGGGAGGGGCCCCGCGCTCCGCCACCCCTCCACCGGCGCCCCGAGTGGCATCGCGGCGGGGCGGACCGGACCTCAAAGTGGCCTGCGTTCCGGCCGGCTGGACGCGCAGCTACCTGAGGAGAAAGCTTTCGAAAGCATCTGTAAGCACAAAGCAGGAGCTGCACCACAGCTATGACGGGCAGGCAGGACGCGCAGGGAGCCGCCGAGAAGCGCCTGCAGGTCTCCTCCCGGTAAACCACGCGCTCAGAAACGGAGCCGTGGCCTCACTCCCTACTCCGCTTGCTGACGGTCACTGTTGTGCACTTACGTTTTTTAAAAAGTATGTTTTTATTGGTTTTTTAGAGGAGGGGAGAGGAATAGAGAGAAACATCAGTGAGAGAGGAACATCATCAGTTAGCTGCCATGTGCACACCCCTACTGGGGATGGAGCCGGGCATGTGCCCTGACCGGGAACCATGGGTTGACAACCACTGAGCCACACCAGCCGGGTACCACTGGTGTGTTTTATACTCAATTCGCGCCTGTTCCTGGTGTTCTCTCCTCGGTGCCACCGGTGTGAGGGGCACTGTCCTGCCACGGAAAGGCGTTCACACCCCCTCACACTTTGCATCCAGCCACTCCCGAAACCGTCTCTCATTCCAATCACCTCTTGGGTGACATGTTGGATTCTCTTACGTCAGCTGTGGGGGGTCCACCTAATGTCTTTTCTCTTGTATTTGACTGGCTGGAGTGCCCAGCGCGCCCTGGAATCAGCTATCGGCACTGGTGTTCTGGGCTGCAGTCGGAAGTGGGAATGTCTGTGCCGGGAGCCGCCAGCTCACGCCAGCACCACGCAGGCTCTCACTCACGGGTGTCTGTGGCTGAGTGTAAGTGACTTCCTCTTGGATCACGTCATTTGTATAAAACTAGTAGCCCTGCGCACGAATCCATGCGCCAGTAGGTCGCGCTGCCCTCCTGTAGCTCCCCAGCCCCCCTCTCATAGCTCACTGGCCTGCCCTGTCCTGTAGCTCTCTCCACAGCCCCGCTTGTGGTCTGGTCATTAAGCCATTGGTCATTGTGCCTCACGGTGTAATGGATAATTAGCATATTCCTCTCTTATTATAGAGGAGGATATGTTAAAGGGCAGGATCAATATCAAAACAATTTGGGAACAAAAGCCATAATTAAAGAAACAGTCACCTGAGTATGAATTTACAAAAGCAATATATAAGAAAAATGACTATCCATGTATACTTATTATACCAGTGGCCCGGTGCACGAAATTCGTGCAAGGGGGGTGGGGGTGGGGTTCCTCAGCCCGGCCTGCACCCTATCCAATCTGGGACCCCTCGAAGGATGTCCTACTGCCGGTTTACAGGGATCAGGCCTAAACGGGCAGTCGGGCATCCCTCTCACAATCGGGGACTGCTGGCTCCAGCTGCTCACCTGCCTGCCTGCCTGCCTCATTGCCCCTAACCACTCTGCCTGCTGGCCTGCTTGCCCCCAACTGCCCCCCTGCCAGCCAGATCACCCCCAACTGCCCCCTGTGCCAGCCTGCTCACCCCCAACTGTCCCCCCTGCTGGTCTGCTCGCCCCCATCTTCCCTCCTCACTGGCCTGCTCACCCCCAACTGCTCTCCTCTCCTGGCCTGATCGCCCACAACTGCCCTCCCTTGCAGGCCTGGTCCCTCCCAACTGCCCCCCCCTGCTGGCCATCTTGTGTCCAGATGGGGCAGCCATCTTGTGTTGGAGTGATGGTCAATTTGCATATTACTCTTTTATTAGATAGGATGATATATTGCTAATTAACTACAAAAACGTGGGGCAAAGTTCTTTTTTAGATGACTTAATTCAAGATTTAAGTCTTTTCATCTACTTCAAAAACACACTTAAAACATTTTCCTTTCCTCCAATAATTCATTCTAAGAATGCCATTTAGAAACCTGAGTGGGGGGCGGGGGGCAGTGAAGGGATAAGGACCTTTGTAATACCTTAATCAATAAAGAGAAAAAGGAGAAAGTGACAGAATGTTGCAGCCATTCCCAAATAAAGCAGCATCTAAAAGGGACCCTTTACAACAAATAAAAATAAACACACGAGTGGGAGCCCAGCGGCGTGGCTCAGTGGCTGAGTGTAGATCTAAGAACTAGAAGGTTGTGGTCAAGGGCACCCGCCTGGGTTGTGGGCTCGATCCCCAGGAGGGGGCGTGCAGGAAGAGTGGATCAATGAGTCTCTCTCGTCACTGACGTTCCTCTCTCTCTCCCTTCCTCTCTGAAATCAATAAAAATATATTTAAAAATAAAAATAAAAATAAAAACACGAGTGAGACGAGGAAGGGTGCGCGGGAAGCGGGCCGCTGCAGCGGGCACAGGAGGGAGCCGGGCACTTGGGCTCTTTCCTTGAAGTTACCGAGAATCAGGAACAAGACACGTTTCCAATAAAAAATGCGTTGAAGATGCTGTGGCCTCCTCAGCAAATGTTTACACTTCCTAAAAATATTCAGGATCACAACAACCCGCAGCAAGCCTCAAACCACCAACGAAGTCCAACGCCTGCAGCTCCCCATGGAAACACCCGTGCCGTTGGAGGACAGCACGCAGGGAGGCGGGCTTAAGCGATCGCCGCTGGTCAGGTAACCCGCTCCCAGGGACTCGCACTGTGACGCCAGGATCGCCACGCAGCCGCTCAGGAGCGCCCACGGCAGAAAACGCACTTAACCCGTGACACCCACCCTGTGCCTCGGGAGCAGGCACACGGCGTCCTGCTCTCTCCTGCTTTCCTCCAGGTGGTTACACAGGCCCGGGCCACGGCTGTCCCGCTCCGTGTGAGTGTGTGCGCTTCTCCCCGCGTGGGGCACCATGTCCCATGGGGGTTTCCGTGCGGTCCTGCTCACGTGTAAGCGTGACCACACCGACTTCGGTTTCCAAGTCCACTTCTGACGTCCCAGTCCAGGAAAAACTGGCCGCCCGGGAGCCGTGCCCACCTAAGCAAGACTCCCATGTGCTATTCCTGCTTTTTAGTTTTGTTACTCCTCGCTCACGGATATTTCCCCGGATCTTTAGAGAATGGAAGGGAGGGGGAGAGACAGAGAGAAACATCGATGTGAGAGAGACACATCGAGGGGCGGCCTCCCACACACACCCCGACGAGGGCGGGATCAAGCCTGCAGCCGGGGTACGCGCCCTTGACTGGAATTGAACCCGACACCCTTCAGTCCCAGGGCTGATGCTCTAACCACTGAGCAAAACCAGCTAGGGCCAGGCGAAGTCGCACGAGAGAATGCTGCGCACGGACTCTAAGCTGTAGCCGCACGGCAAAGCCCGCCATGTGCCGTAGGCTGCAGCAGCTGGGGATCCTCTTCTTTCACCCCGAGTGACATGTCTTTGAAAGATGAGGTTGGACCATACGAACATGCCGTTTTTGGGGTCAAGAGGGTCATATATGAGAATTTCACACGGTTCAACCTCTGCACTGGTGCTCCTCCCCCCTGACTGCTTCGGGGAGGTTTTCTATTCACATGTGAGAGTATTTACACACACACACACACACACACACACGTGTGCATCCATCCCTAGACTGAGCTTATAACACTGGCTGCAGAGGGGAGAGCTGGGTGTTTGAGGCTCGCTGGCCTGGCTGGACAGACACCTGGACACAGACAGCCACGCTCCTGGGGGCAGGCGGCTCGGGGGACAGACCGAGAGGCTGAGCCCCTTGTGCTCACCCCTCCTCCCAAACTCCGTGGTCCAGCCGCTCCCCGGGAGCCTGGGCGAGGGAAGGTGAGGAAATGACGGCGGCTGAAACGCCTCCTGTGGACACGAGGCCAGAAGCAGGAACCCTGCGCCACCTGGCCCAACCTGACCCGCGGGGTTCCCCGAGGCCAGTGAGATAGCAGATAAGGTGCTGCCAGCATGCAGAGCCCCCTGCGGAGGGCAGGTGCTGCTCCTTCTAGCAGGCAGCTCGGGAGCATGCGCACACACACTCACAGCACACATGCTGCACGCGCACACACGCACACCACGCTCTCACACACGCACACATATGCACACACGCACACACAGCATGCACACACTCACAGCACGCACGCACATCACACATACAGAACGCACATGCATGCACACACATCACACATGCACACACTCACAGCACGCACGCACATGCACACACACAGCACGTGCGCCCACTCGGTGCTTGCTGACCGGGCTTCCTGAGATGCTCACGTTTGCTGAGACGCCTGCTTGGACCGGCATGTCCGGGGAGGGGAGCTCTGGAACGGGCTTACACAGCCTCCTCACGCTGTCGTCGGTCAGGTAAGCGCCGTAAGAGGTAAACGGTGTCTCTGTCTCTCAGTTCCACTGGCCTCTGGGGGAGCTCCCCCGCCCCCTCCACATCCAGTTTACACCTGCTCAGCCTGACCTGCCATCGCTGCCCAGGAAGACATGCCCTTTCCCCTGGGCGAGAGCAGCAGCACATGCAACGGCAGTGAGGGGCCTTCGCTTCCTCGAGAGACCACCTGATGCCACACAACCGACCTCACGTGTGCCACAATGCCTGGCACGACACTGAGTGCCAGAGGGCAAGCCTGCTCAGCCCGCCCGGGGGCTCGGCTGGTTGGGCATCGTCCCGGGCACTGACAGGGGCTGGTTCGATCCCCAGTCAGGGGCATGCAGGGCTGCAGGTTCGATCCCCAGTCAGGGGCATGCGGGGCTGCAGGTTCGATCCCCAGTCAGGGGCATGCGGGGCTGCAGGTTCGATCCCTTTGCTGGGGTGCAGGAGGCCGCTGGCTGGTGCTCCGCTCTCACACCAATGCTTCTCTCTCCCGCCCCTCCTCTCTAAAATAAAACACACACAAGCCCAGCGCACAGTGCTGTAACTGCACGGCCACGCCACTCTTCATCTGCAGGGAAACCAGCCGGAGAAGGACTTGAGGCACTTCCGCCCTTTCCGTCTCGGTAAACGTCAGGTCTCTTGCTCGGAACACCGCATCTTGTCTACAGAGACGACCACAGTGACCTTGGAAATGAATTCAATCTGCACCCCGAAGTGCGCGGCCCACGCCTGCCCCTCACGCTGACCAGCACCGAGCACGCACTGCTTATCATGGGTTCCCAGCAGCCTGAGTCACCGGCGGCCCCGGACGTGTCCTGCAGCTCTAGCCCGGTGACCCTGGCCACACACCTGTGCACAGTCTCCGTGGCCTCCTTTGCTGGGCTCCTGTCCCCTCCCCTGTGTCTCCCATCCCCATAGAAGTCAATGGAGATGGGCAGGACAGGAGGGCCCAGGACCATGCATCCTCCACTCAGCTCACGCACAGCACAGCACAGAGGCCCGGCCCGCTGGAGCCTCTGCTGGCCGGTCCCGCACAGGCACTCGGGCTCAGGGAAGTCACCGTGCCAGGCACCGGACAGCTCTCCGAGGACCCACAACGCTAGACTGAGGACACAGGCTCTCTGAGTCTCCGTGTCCCCTGGCATAGTGTCCGCTCAGCTGTCTAAGTGGACAGGTGACCCAAGACCTGGCCCACAGCAGGGAGGTCAGTCTGGCTGCCCAGTTAATGGCACAGGGCGGCTGACCAGGCTGGTGCCCAGGTTCAGGCTAGACAGTCACACAGATGCCAGCTCAGAGAGAGGGGCTGTCCCCGGGCCCGGAACGTTCTCCACCCAGGGCATCCGCTGCCCTCTGTCCACCTGCAAGTCCTTGCACAGCCACACTGTCCCCGTCCTGTCCCGGTGCATTGCACTCACAGCACAAGTTCCCAGCGACTCAGCCCACCGGGCGATGGGCGTGGCCTCTCTAGCGAAGCTTTGCACTCCCGAGACCGGGTGGGGGACATGGGGCCCGCGGGCCATCTAAGGCCTAACATCATGTGCCTGGCCCTGCCAAGGCATTAGGGGTGAGGTAACTAAATGTTTGACCAAAGATAGCCGGCTCATTTTCAAGTTGATAATTTTGTGTGCGCCTGGGCCTGCGTGAGCATCGAGCCCCGTGTGAGACCCAAGCGTCTTCCTGCCCAGAACCCCAGGCGCGCACCAGTGACCCCGTGCGCTCTGCTCCCGCTCCAGGGCAGGCGATGGCGGGAAGCAGGCGCCCCGCCCCGCCCCGCCCACCAGCAGGGACACAGATGCCTCCGGCGCTTTGTTTACCTGCAAAGAACACGACTCACTGCCTGACGGGGCCTGTCTGGGGCCGCCACTGCCTCCAGGTTGCACAACGGCCTCCCGGGTTGGAGGCCGCCCTATAATTACCTCTCCCGGTAGACAGCCCTGTGTACGTCCTCGTCCCACCCAAACCGTAAGAGCCATGTCGACACTCAGCTGTGTCACGGCCGGACGGCTCCCCGCCTCCACACAGCACTCTCCAGCATCAAGCCAGCAGGTTCCAACCTCAGCGGACAGACTCCCCCCAAGGCAGATTTGGTGAAACAATCAACATGTCACCCCGGACACTGGGCAGAGACGGGCCGGTTCGGCCCCGTGTCTCCTCCACCTGCTGAGCCCCGCGGACTTCAAAGGCCCGCGTGGGCACACTCCCCCGGCAGGCTCTTCCAGATGCCCGGCCAGAGCTCCCTCCTGCTCTGCGTGCGCCTCTGCAGCGCCTGAGCCTGGCACACATCCGACTGGGCACCGGTCACCGGGCGCCTGTCTCCTCAGCTGTCAGCGTGCCCAGGGGCAGGGACTGGCAGCGCCCACCATGGAGCCCCCAGGCCCCGGCAGAGGGTCTTGGGTACATGCCAGGAAAGCCTGTCAAACTGATTCTTCGTTCCAGCGTCAACAGGCGGCCACTCATTTTAATGCTCTAGCTTCACCAGGTTCCTAAACCTTGGATACTCAGGTCCTGGGGGCGGGGGCGGGGGGCACACGGGTGGTGGAAGGGACACCCAGGCAACCATGCATGACACTGTGACTCCCACGCTGTAAGAGAGGACCCCAAAACAGCTAACACAGCTGACGCCTCATTCATTTCCCAGTGGCTGTGACACTCTGTTACAGAGGCTCCGTCCCGAGCGCGGTGAGGGAGGGGCCCGAGATGGAGCCTGGCTGCCAAGGCCTCGGCACACTGCGCCCGCTGGCCCGAGGCCACCGCACCATCCCTGGGCCGCCACGTCCACCAGGAGGGAGAGTCTGTCACCTCTAAGGTTATAAAAACAAAAAGAGGGACAGGGAGTATTTACAGGAAGTCAAAGCAACTCGCAGACTCAAACAACCCGTGGAGGGCCTGGAGGAGATGACGCGGGGGCTGACGCGCTCCCGCTCAGCCACCACTCCGGCCTGAAGGACGGGCCGGTCCCGGAATCAAAGGACCAGAGGGAGACTTCCGGTTCCTCCCAGCCGCTCCCTGCCCCCTCCCCCGCTGCAATGCCAGCCACTGAGCAAGGGGACACGGTGGACAGGAGAGGTGTCAGCTACGGCTCCACCGCAGGCGAGGATGCCCTTCAAGGGCAGGGGTACAGATGTTGGGGCGAAGCAGAGCGAGAGGACTGGCAGCAAACCCGCATGTAGAGAAGGCTGCGGAAGTTCCCCAACAGGGAGAGCGACGGAGGCGGGAGTGTCAGGAAGGGACACTCAGCGCAGGCCGGGGCGGGCAGGCCGCAGCGGAGCCTGCTCTAGGTGGGTGTTAGCCCCATCTGAGGACTGCAGGAAAGCCAGGATGCAATGTTCCAAGATAATAAAACCACGCCGGACATTTACGTTGGCAATGTGTGGGGCAGAGGGAGCCAAATGGGCGCGAAGTCTCCCCACTTCCCTTAAAGCTGTAACGCAAGGTCCAGCCTGGGACCAGCTATGGTGCCTGGTGCACCTGGAGCCCCCGCCACACAACGGTGCAGAGCTCTGCCCGACACACCAGTCATCAGAGACAGAACACCTTTACCCGCCACAGGGAGGCCCTGGCCGCTGCTCAGTGGTTGGCGTGTCAGCCCTTAGACCGAAGGGTCTCGGGTTCATTTCCCAGCCGGGGCGGCTGGTCACTGTGTCTCTCTCCCCTTCCCCTCCCCTTCACTCTCTCTAAAAAGTAATGGAAAAATTATCCTTGGGTGAGGATTAAAAATAACCCGCAGGAAGGTAAGAAGTAAAAAAATAATAAAATGAGCCTTGCCAGTGAGCAGTGGTTAGGGCATCAGCCTGCTGATTGAAGGGTCAAGGGTTCGATTCCTGTCAAGGGCACATACCTCGGTTGCAGGCTCCATCCACCCCAGCCCCGGTCGGGACACGTGCGGAGTCACCCAGTGGATGTGTCTCTCTTACATCGATGTCTCTCTGACTCTCCCCCTCCCACTCTCTCTAAAAATCAATGGGAAAAATATCCTCAGGTGCGGATCAAAAACTAATAACGATACACTGAGACTTAGGCCCCAACATATTAATAATTACGTTACCTCACGTGTAAATGGTCTAAATAGACAAACTAAAGGGCAGACATGAACAGAGTAGATAAAGATGATACAGGTAACAACACGCTGACGATAAAACTCAATTCACACAACTCAGTGGGTCGGTGACAAGCACACGGATGGAAGACATGCCCCCGCAGCATTCAGGACAGCAGGGGCTGTGTTCAGACAGACGGATGTCAGAGCAAAGGAAACCACCAGAGACAAGGAGGGACATCACGTATGGACATAAGGATCAATCCCGCCAGAAGACGTAACCCTAACGTGGACACACCACACAACAGAGGCTCAAACTACGCAAAGCTCACACTGACTGAGCCACAGGGAAAGATGGACAAATCACCATCATACAGGTGACCCTTGCACAACGGCCTTGAACCCTGTGGCGTGGGTCCACTCGCACGTGGATTTTTTCCAGAAGGTACTGCAAATGTGCCTTCTCTTCCTTAGGCTTTCTTCACATGTGCTTTCCTCTAGCTTACTTCATTGTTAGCATACGGGAGATAATGCATGTAACATACAAAATACGTGTGAATTGACTGTTCACGTCAGCAGTAAGGCTTTCGGTCAGCAGTGACTGCGTGGAGGGTCAGCACCCCGAACCCCGCGTTATTCAAGGGTTAACTAGTCGGAGACTGGACACAGCAGCTCCGCAGCTGCCACCCCTCAGTCGGCGAGGACACAGGGAAACACCACCGCCCACCAACAGGATCTCACGGACGGACAGGGAGCACTTGCCCAGGGGACAGACACCCTTTTTCCGTTTCCAGGGACCATCCCCAGGCACAGGCGCACAGAATGCAGACCAGACTCCGACCCTGGCAGACGCAAAGGAAACGAAACCACACAGAGCCCTCGGACCACGACGGAGCCAGAGATCGCAGTGACAAAGGTGGCAGGAAAACCCACCAACTCTCAGAAGCAACGACGGGCCTCTAAGGCACCCGAGGGTCACAGAAGACATGGCAGAGGGATCAACACGCACGTGAATCCAACCAAAAATGAAAACTCCGCATATAAAAACACGTGGCGCGCCGAAAGCGGTGCTGAGGAGGAAAGCTACAGCACTTAGGGTGCTTACAGCAGGAGAGGAAATGTCTCCAATAAACAGGCCAAGTCTCCAGCTCAAGAAACTAGGAGAAAAGGAGCGAAACAAACCCAAAGCAAGTAGAAGGAAGGAAATGATAAAGAGTAGGAATAAATGCAACTGAAGAACAAAACAAAACATAAAGAAGAACCAATGAAATCGAAAGCTGGATCCTCGGGGTGGGGGGGGGGGCGTCAAGGACCCTGATAAACCCCTAGGAAGACGGACAGAAATGAAAAGAGGAGACACACCACCCACCCCAGGAAAGGAACAGAGCTAGCTACTCTCACCACGCCAGCCCAACCTAACACTAAGTCCTGGTGCTGCCCTTGGGCAAGAAAGAGAAGTAGAAAGCACACCTGCGGGGCAAGAACAAAGAAAGCCACCCCTGTCTGCAGACAGCATGACGACTGATGTACAAAATCCCAAGGGATGTACAGGGAAGCCCCGGGACCAATGAGTATATCCCCCAAGGTCACAGGACACAAGACGGAGACACCAACGTCAGTCCCATCGCTGTGCTAACGATGAGCATCTGGAAGCGGAAAAGAAAGGCACAGCACCCTTTTTCAAACAGCTCCGGAGGAGATGAAACACTTCAGTGCAAATGTAACGAAACACACACGGGATCCATAGGCTGACGGTCACAGAAGGCCGATCAGAGAGGACCTTCTAAATGAAGACATACCATGTTCATGGACTGGGAGACTCACCACAACAGAGATGTCTATTCGCTCCAAATTGACCTGTACTTTTAATGCAATTGCTGTAAAAATCCAAGCAAAGTTTTTTTTTTTTTTAGAATAGACAAACTTATTCTAGAATTTATAAGGAAAGGCACAGTCCCGGGAATAACTAAGAAATCTTGAATTGTTTCTATCTATAGTAAGGCCTACTGTATGGCTACAGTGACCAACACAGTGTGATGCTGGCAGAGGAGAGACAGATCAGTGGGTGGAACAGAGAACCCAGAAACAGACCTATACTGGTTTTTAAAAATAATTTAAGTTATTGATTTTTGAGAGAGAGAGAGAGGGAGAGGAAGCGGCGGGGGATGAAGAAACATTGATTTTTTGGTTCCAGTCATGTATTCCTTCCTTGGCTGATTCTTATATGTGCCGACTGGGGGCTGAACCAGCAGCCATGACCTAAGGGGACAATGCTCCACCAACTGTGCTGCCGGGCCAGGGCTGACCCCGCTGACTTCTGACGAAGGTGCCAAAGCAAGTCGATGGAAGAAGACAGTCTTTCCAACAGATGTTGCTGGAACAATTTAATATATAGAGGCCAAAAAAAAACGGAAAAGGAAAAGGAAAGAAAAACCCCTTCACCTTAAACAAATATTAATTCACAACGGACCAGGGACTTAAATGCAATCGGTAAAACTATCAAACCTTTAGAAAAAAATAGGGAATCTTGGGGATCTATGGCTAGACGAAGTGTTTTGAGACGTGACACCAAAAGCATGAGCCGTAAAGGGAAGAACTGATGAAATGAACCTCATGAAGAGTGAAAACTTGGCCCCGGAAAGTCGAGTGGAGGAGAAGTAACCCTATCCGCACCGGGAGAAAACGGCTGCAGACCACATATCTGTGTCTGTGCCGGGTGGCACCGAGCTCACGGAAAGGGGTTCAACACCGCTACCCACGAGGGAAGTGCGGTCAGACAGCAGCGCGGCACACGCACACACCTACGGACGCTGGACTACAGAAGCGACACTGCCAAGCGTCGGCTGGAGTGCGGAGAAGCCGGCTCCAGCGCGGAGAAGCCGGCTCCAGTGCGGAGAAGCCGGCTCCAGCGCGGAGAAGCCGGCTCCAGCGCGGAGAAGCCGGCTCCAGCGCGGAGAAGCCGGCTCGCTCCGCAGGGCTGGTGGGAGTGTAACTGGTGCGACCACTGTGCGAACAGTGTCCTACGAAACTGAATAGGCCGCCCAGCCGGCGTGGCTCAGTGGTTGAGCGCTGACCTATGAACCAGGAGGTCACAGTCAGGTTCCCAGTCAGGGCACACGCCCAGGTTGTGGGCTTGATCCCCGGTGGGGGCGTGCAGGAGGCAGCCGACCAATGACTCTCTCATCATGGATGTTTCTCTCTCCCCCTCTCCCTTCCTCTTTAAAATCAATAAAAAAGTATTTTTTAAAAAATCAATGGAAAAATATCCTCAGGTGAGGACTAACAAAAAAACATAAATGAATAAAAATAAAATCACTAAAAACTAAAACAACAAAACCGAACACGCAGCTACCATACACCAGACCGATTTATCCGGGATACAGGAAGACTGATGTACGCACTACGACAGGTACGGAGTGTTCGTAGATTTCTGTCTCATACGAGACAGAAGTGGGGATGACCAAAGTTCCCCGACAGGTAAATGCGCACCGTGGTAGATCCACACCACGGACACTGCTCAGCAATAAAAAGCCAGAACGACTGATTACTGATACATGAAACAGCTTGTGTGAACCCCAGGGAGTTAAGCTGAGCGATAAAAGCCGATTCCAAAAGATCCCATTTTGCGTGATTTCACGTGGATAATGTTCTTCAAGTGACAGAGCACACAACCGGAGAGCAGACGGGTCAGTGCCAGGGCAGGGAGTGGCTGTAAGAGGCGACAGGAGGCCTCCTTTAGGTGAGGGAATGTTCTGTGCCTTTCCCCACGTCACTATCCCGGCTCAACACTGCCCTGCAGTTTCGCAAGACCCTGCCATGGAGGCGGACTGGGCGGAGGGGACGGGGCTCTCTGTACTGTTTCTTACAGCTGCAGAGGACTCTGTGACTATCTCACAATTAAAAGTTAAAAAAAAAAGGACCAGTTCCATGCTCTGCCACCTACTAATTAGGTACCTGACCTTGAACTTTGACCCCCATCTCCACACCCTCCTGACTAAGTGGGACAAAGCCACCCGAAGGGCTACGGGCGGTACCTGCCCTGTGGGAGGGCCTGGCAATGAGCACGGCGCACAGTGAGTGCTTTAAAACAAACAGCCTGTTGCTGGAGACCTTTCTGAGGCACAAATACTACTGTGAGCAGCGTCATTCGGCTGTCCACCGTGAAGCCACCCAGAGTCTCCTCCCAAAGGGATCTGTCCCAGCGGGGGGTTAGGGGGGCCTTTTTGGTTGTAGGACGGGAGCCGACTGGGTAACGAGTTACTGAAACAGTCACAAGGAGCAGGGGGGCTTCACACAATCGGTGAAAAACTACCCGGGGAAGGAAAGCGGGTGCTGGTGCAACAGTCGCTTTCGGTGGCCCAGGCAGTCAGGTTAATGTTTCTGTGCGCCGGGAAAAGCTCGACCGAGCTTTCTGAGCACGTTTCAGCTCCGATCCAGACGGGAGGTTGTTTGTCAAACCGCCTTCTCTGCCTCTGAGCTTAAACAGAGGAGGAGACAGTCGCCGAATCTCTGTGCCTGGTTTGGAGGCCACCAGAGCAGCGAAAGGAGACCTGGCCGGGGACACACAAGGCAGTCACGTGCACTTCACCCCGAGGAAGAGGGGAATTTCAAACACACGTCCCGGAATCGCCCGCACCGCCCGCACCGGCCTTCGGAGCCTTGGGGCCGGCGCTGACTCACAGGCTCTGGAAGGCCCTGAAGAGGGAAGGGGAGGTTTCATCCCTCAGGTCGCTCTCTCCCCGACCCCATCCTGAAAGGGCTGTTCCTAGGACAGTGAAACATTTCAGTAACAGGCACGTAAGGTGGGGATGCGGGTGCGAGATGCCGGATGCGGGCCTGGGCGTGTGCCGCCCAGGGTCCCAGGATCCCAGCACCCAGGCCCCGGCGAGGAGCCACTAGAGCAGAAGCCAAGGCCAGAAGCTTCCTGGGGGTGAGGAAGGGAAAATGAGCCGGAGGGAGCTCCCCCCTTTGCTCACTGTAACGTCCCTCGGGCACTACAAAACCCAGCCTCCCCGTCCAGACAGCGTCCCTCAACCTGTAATTTGGTTCCCACACACCAGGCCTGGGGAGGGTGGCGAAGGGACCGGCAGGGCTGGATAGGAAACTGAAAAAAAGGAAATGCCGGTACCCTGGGGCGGTCCTGAGCGGGTTCCCCCAGGTCCCGGGGCTTCAGGGCCCTTCTGAGCGGGTTCCCCCAGGTCCCGGGGCTTCAGGGCCCTTTAGCACACACAGGCTCGGGGAGACAGGAGAACCCAGACTCTGCGGACGCTATAGGTTTGTGTGTGTGTGTTCTCCCCTCAAATACATTGTAAGGAATAAAATCGGGGCAAGAGACAGAAGAACCTGGAGATTCCACAGCACCTGAGACGTGCATTAAAAATGGCAACGCAGGGATGCAATGTATCCCGACGCAAACACACAGAGCCATTAGGCGCAGCGGAGGGAAGGGAACGCGGCGGGACCGAGGGAGAGGCGAGGGGGGCGCATCCGCAGCTGGATGCGGCCGTGGTTGTTTTAGGAAGACACGCGCTCCAGTCCTGTCTAACCAGGTGACACCACGTCTGGGCGGCGCGGCCCCGGTGAGACGGGCTGGCCCGGCCACCGATCGCCGGTGAAGCGGGGGCGTCCAGGCGCCCTACTGTCCTCCACTCGGGACATGGTGGGCATTTTCCTGATCAACAGCTCAGAACGGAGGCTGCGGCCCGACTCCTCTCTCCTTCACGGCGCTCGTCTACGCTCGTCTACACTCACCGGGAGGGGAGGGCAGGGCAGGGCAAGGCTGGCTCCCCGGCTGGACCTGGCACCGCGCCGCTGCCATCGCGGAGGGGCGCGCCCTCGGCCGGGTCCAGGGGCCTCCCCACCACCGAGACCCCGCCCCTCCGGCCCCCAGAAGTTGGCCAGCGTTCCCACTTCCACCGTCCCCAGGCCCCTACGAGGGCAGGAGCGAAGGCCACCACGCCGCCGGGCAGACGGGGCGCGCATCCTCGGCCAGCTCCCCAAAACGGGGGGCACGTGGCCGCAGGGAGGGGGCTGTGCCCACGCCAGGGGGCAGCCCAGGGGCGGACAGGGGCGGGCGGTGGTCCCGGCCGGGCGCCGCGGTCCGCGGGGCCGCACCTGCGCGCACCTGGGCACACCTGGACACACCTGGGCGCAGGTGTGCGGGCGGGCGCGGGGACGCACGCACCTTGAGGATGTTGTCGAAGATGGTGTCGCGGAACTCGAGCAGCGCCTTCTGGTCGAACTCGCGGCCGTGGATGATGCGCATCTGCTTGAGGAAGGTGGACTTGCCGCTCTCGCCCGCGCCCAGCAGCAGGATCTTGACGAGACGCCGCACGGCGCGCCGCTCGCGGGCCAGCCCCGCGTCGATGTCCCGGCTGCGCCGCCGCGCCTCGCGCTCCGCGTCGCGGGCCCCGCTGCCGCCCGCCCTGCGCTCGCGGCCCCCGCCGGCCTCGGCCGGCAGCAGGCAGCGGCTGAGGGTCCGCACCACGCCGGACATGGCCGCTCAGGCCATGGACCCCGCTGCGGGCGAGGCGAGCCCCGCGCGGCAGCCAGCCGCTCCCTCAGGCCGCGTCCGCCGCCGTCGCCGCCCGGAGGCCCGCTCTCGCCCGCCGCTTGGCCCCGGCGGAGGGGCGGGGCGACGCGGCCGGGGCCCGGGGCCCGGGGATTGGGCCAGCTGCCTCCCATACGGACGAACGCGCCCTCCGATTGGTCCGTGCCACGCCGAAAGGCGGGCATCCCTCTGGCTTTTGGGGCGTGGTCTGAGCCGAAAGAGGCGGGACCTTTGGGGTGGGGGCGCTTCTCATTGGACGTTCGGGCTGAGGTTCTTTCTTTCAGAATGAAAGGGAGGCGGAGTCATCGGGGAGGCAGAGTGGCCGTCCGCCATGACCAATTATAATTTCTCCGGGATCACGTCAATCACGGCGAAAGTGTCTGGGATTGGGGGTTTTCGACGTGGGGCGGGACCAGAAGTGCCAGGTGTACAGAAAGTCGCCCAGGATTCCCAGATGGGACCAACCTGTGAGACCTGGAGCTTTGCAGTTTGCGCTCCGTGTTGCCCGAAAGCTGGGGAATGCCGATGAGCGGTTCCCCTGCTGCTCGACCTGCGTTTAGAGAGACAGCTGTTCCCAAACCGTTTTCCTTCCAGGAACGGCGGAGGGGGATGGGCCATACATTTCAGACAAACGCACCCTTTGAGAGCGGCCTGGCTCTGGCGGCTTTGCTTAGAGCTGGCTAACCATCCGTCACCCAGCCCTCTGCCGCGCAGTGATGGAGAGCGGGGTCTGGCGCTGCTGGGTCAGAGCTGGAACCTGCACTGGACCCCGTGCTAGTTGACTAGTCGAATAACCTCTTAAGTGGCCCCTCCGTCTCCCCCATTTGGTTCTTTTTTAAGTTAATGTTTTTATTGATTTTTTTCAGAGAGAGGAAGGGAGAGGGAGCGATAGAGACATCCATGATGAGAGAAAGATCACTGATGGGCCGCCTCCTGCACACCCCCTACCTGAGACGAGGCCTGCGACCCCCGCAGGTGCCCTGACGGGGAATTGAACCATGACCCTCTTGGTTCATGGGTCAACACTCAACCAACCGAGCTACACCGGGATGATAGCAAGCACCTCACGTGCCTTGAAGCTATACACTGAGCACATGAACTTGTACAACCCGTAGCACAGGGCCCGGATCCAAGTTCGCTCCTGCTAAGAGCTGGCTCATCTTAGGACTGAGTCTTAGCGTGAGTCAAGCTCCTGAGAAACCCAGGTGACTGGCCAGATTTGGGAGCCTCGGTCTGTGAAAAGGTAAACTGCGGCATATTAAGAATTTTAAGAGTTTGAGCACAAATCGATTCCCGTGTGGCAGTGCCACACTGAATAGGGGCTCTGCCCCAGGACGGGCGCAGGACAAAGCTTCCTAGAGGAAGCGCGGGGCGGGGAAAGGGGGCGGTTTGATTGTCGATAGCTTGGAAACTAGTGGGTTGTTGGTGACAGGCTGTCCTTCGCGTTTTGACCTGTAAGCTGGCGGCATTTGCAGCGGAGAGTCTGGTGTTCTTACCAAGGCCGCCTTGTTGGGTTAACTGAACAGGCCTGAAAGGTCACCCTGTCCACCCCCCTCGCCGTGAACAGGTGTGAGAGAAAGACCAGCCACAGAGGACTTAGCCGAGGTGCCACCAAGAGCCGGTTCGGACCCTGCCCTCTCCACCCTGCGCGCACTGCACGGGTGGGGTGGGAGCACCAGAAAACATGAGCGGGTGTGATCTCACTCGGGTCTACGGATGTTTTTTGAATAGTTATGGGAATGCCAGGCGCTGAGGGCTTCGGGAGAGGAATCTGAAGACAGGTAAAATGCAGCCTTTGAATCAAGAAACGTACACTTCAGCCCCGGCCAGTGTGGCTCAGTGGAGAGAGCCTCGGCCTGCGGACCGAAGGGTCTCGGGGTCGATTCTGGTCAAGGGCATGTACCTCGGTGGCGGGCTCCTCCCCGGCCCGGGCCATGGTCAGGGCTCGTGCAGGAGGCAACCAGTCAGTGTGTCTTCCTCACATTGAGATTTCTCTCTGTCTCTCCCTCTCTCGTCCACTCTTTTGAAAAATCAATGGAAAAATGTCCTCGGGAGACGATTAAAAAACAAAAACAGACAGAAAGGAAGAAACGTACACTTCAGTTCGGGCACCGGACCGCACAAGTCACAGGCGCGTGCAGATGAGCGGGTCCCTAGTTCCTGCCCGAGAACCGAGAGTTCGCGTCAACGCTGTATGCCGTCCTTTGTCGCCCTTCAAAGCCATGGAAAAGTGTGGTTTCTCTGTGAAAACGGTCTTCCACAGGAAAGTTAGACGCTAGTTGTCTGAAAGAACAAGCGAGAGCGTGCAGAGGCCTCGGAGGCCACCGAGGAGGGGCCTGTGGGATTCAGCAACGGACCAGCGTTGGCCCCAACGCAGCTCAGAGAAGTGAAGGTGACTCAGGAAGCACCTGGAGCGGGGAGGTGAGGAAGAACCAAAGACCACACCTAACAATGAAAGCTGTGGCGATTGAAGTAGAAACGTGACAGATATGTTACGGCGCAGACTCAGGCACGGATGAAGAGAACACACTGAAATACAGATCGAAAAAAATTACCCAGAATCCAATACAAAGATAGAGAGGCCCAGAGACAGGAACACTAGAGGAGGCATCTCTAACACACACACCGAGTGGCCAGATGATGATGATGATCTCTGACGCATAATAATCTGGTCACTCAGTGTGTGTGTGTGTGTGTGTGTGTGTGTGTGTGTGTGTGTGTATTAGAGGCCTGGTGCATGAATTCGTGCATGGGTGGGGTCCGGCCAGCCTGGCCAGGGGGAGGGGACATGGGCAGTTGGCTGGCCTGTCTGCTGGTTGGCTCCGTGGATGAGCGTCAGCCCATGAACCAGAAAGTCATGGTTTGATTCCCGGTCAGGGCACGTGCCTGGGTTGCAGGCTCCATCCCCAGGACGAGGCGTGTAGGAGGCAGCCCATCCATGATTCTCTCTCATCATTGATGTTTCTATCGCTCTCTCCCTCTCCCTTCCTCTCTCTGAAATGAATGAAAATCTATAAAAAAGAAAAAAATGGAGAACATGGGATTTCAAACAGATAAAACCAGATGACTTTATATATTGTGTATAAAGGGCTGAATTGCGCCTCCTTTCCCAAATTCATAGGTGGGAGCCCTCACCCCCAGCGCCTCACAATGTCACTGTATTTGGAGACAGGACTTGAAAGAAGTGATGAGGTCACTAGGGTGGGCCTCGGTCCTATACGATGGGTGTCCTCGTAACAAGAGGACGTTTGAACACAGACACGGCAGAAGGCAGACCCTGTGAGGGCGGAGGGGAGGACGTAGGGGAGGACGGCCCTCTACGAGCGTAGGAGCGGGCGTGGCTGCAGGAGAAACCGACCCTGCCGGCGCCCGGATCCTGGGCTTCTAGCCTCCAGCGTGGGTAGAAAGTAAAGTGGTGTCGCTGCATCACCCAGCCTGGGCGCTCTGTGACGCCCGCCCCGGCGACCTGACACAGCGGGCCGCGGGAAAATCATCTCACCAGGAAGGCCTGCCCTACCGAAAGGGACCGAGGCCACTTCGTGGACAGACAGGTACCGCTTACTGAGCGCACCCAACACCGGCGGTTTTAATGCGCGGAGTTCGGAGCAAATAGAATGGCAGTAACAGGACGCAAAGGGCGTATCCAGGCCGGGAGGGGACAGCCACCGTGAGGTCTCTGAGTTATTTACGAGGGGACTAAATATTCTGACGGACGTTCAAAGTTGTCGAGTTACGTGGTCATGTTAAAATGTGCAGGGTGAACACGAAAGGAAGAGAAAGAGAGTGAATGCATTGCACGTGAGCAGAGGGGCACGGGGAACGAGGGAACGGAAATCGATCGATGCACAGAATGCAAACGAACAGAGAAAACGGGACAACCTGGGCGAAACGCGCAGACGGGAACACACCCCGAGCTCTGACGTGTCCCCGGGTCGCAGGGGTTTACAGATAAAGACCGTCAGACCCGGGAACATAACAACAGGCAGCCGCTTGCTTAGAAAGGACGTACCTACCGACCCAGAAGAGATCGAAGAGAAAGAAAGAGGGCGGAGAGATCTACCAGGCACACGGCAGCCGAAGGCCGCCTGGCACAGCCACGTGAACAGGAGGCAACACAGACGTGACGCGCCGGGCAAGGCTAGCGGCGGAAGGTTCGTTCGCGGGGAAGATGCAACGAGTCTAAACGCTCACGCGGCTCATTGCTCAGCCTCAAACGCTGAAGGCCAAGAAGTTGGCGAACCTGGACGAGACACTATGAATTATGACTGTGATCGCTGAAGGATCAGCCGTCACGGCGGGCGGGGTGAGGGTGCGGGTTGCACGCGCTTCTCGCGCGACAGTGCACACGCTTGACCGATGGACGCTGCGTTAAGCAGCGGGCCCGATAATTAGAGGATGCGCCTTCTGCTGAAATCCAAGGGACGTTTAAAGAAGAATGGACCACAGAAGCCCCGGTTGGTGTAGTTCGATGGCTAGAGCGCCAGGCTGCGCACTGAAGGGCCACAGGTTTGACTCCTGGTCAAGGGCACGTGCCTGGGTTTCGGGTTCGCTCCCCAGGTGGGGGAGGCAACCGATGGGGGTGTCTCTCTCACATCGATGTTTTCATTCCTCTCTCCCCCCTCCTCACATCCTCCTTCCCACTCTCTCTCTGAAAAGCAAGGGAGAAATCACCTCAGGTGAGGATGAACAACACACAACAAATGACCACAGAAAAGGCCGTAAAGCAAGCGTCACTGCATTTTAAAGGACCGCTAGCATCCCGACCGCGTTCTCTGACCGCGTGGCAATTACCTTTGGTATCATAAACATGAGTGTTTCTCCTGCAAAGCCCAACGTCATAGACATTGAGCATATACCTGCTAAGCGGACAGCCCAGCTTGTTAGACGGGGTGGCACTGGTGCTGTTTGTTACTGCCCCATAATCTGATCTATCCTCTGCATCCAACCTCCCTCCGGCAACGCGGTCGGACGGTCGAGAGCAGGGCTCTGGGGCCCAGCGGCCTGCTGGGAGTCCCGGCCTGTCCTCTGCTGGTTGCATGACCTTGAGCGAATTGCTTCACTCACGGTGCCTCACTTGCCCTCATCTGGAAAGTGGGGGTCACCATGGCACTGCGATAGTACCACAAGGTTGAAATCAGTAAAAATGAAATGAGGTAGCATGTCAAGTCCTAAGAAGAACGACACACGGTAAGATATCAATAAATATTAATGATTGCTATTAATATCACTTTTATTATCTTCCTATTACAGAAGTCAAGCTGACAGAAATGGCAAGTCTTCGCCCAAAATCATACTGAAGAAGGGGCAACACCAGAATCTGACTCCCCGTCTTCGGTCCTCACCGGGCACCCATGCTCCCCACGCAGCCCCCCCGTGTGGTGACTAAGAATAAGGTCACCATCCCTTCCTTCCTGCGTCCCCACAAGCCCACCCACTCGGGACACATTCCAGGGAGAGATGGCTACTGCCTGGGGATCTGGCTCCAGGTGTCCCCGCAGCCCCGGAAACTGCCCTCAGTTCTCTCCCAGGCTCGCCCCTTAGAGCTAAGCTCAAAAGGTGCTTCCTCGGGAAAGGCTTTGCTCACCCCAAACTTCCCAACCTCACCCACCAAACCAGGCCCCGTCCCCACGACCTTCTCTCCCAGGGCCCATCCCTTTCATTCCCAGCATGGGTCACATTCGAAATCATTTGGGCAATGATGTGCTCAATCCATGAGGTAGGGTGTGCGTCTCTCTAGGCAGGGCTGGAGCCCCGGTACCTGTACACAGTAGGAACTCAATCACTGTTTGCTGGGTAGGTGTGGGGAAGGAAGGAAGGGAAGAAGGGAGTGAGGAAAGATGAAAGAATGATGGATGAGTGGATGGATGGATGGATAGATGGATAGTTGGGTGGATAGATGAGTGGGTGGGTGGGTGGGTGGATAAATGGGTGGGTGGGTGATGGATGGATGGGTTGATGGGTAGATGACTGGATGGGTGATGGATGGGTGAATGAGTGGATGGATGAGAGGATGGGTAGATGGGTGGGTGAATGAATGTATGAATGAGTGGATGGATGGATGGATGGATGGATGGATAGATGGATGGGTGATGAGTGGGTGGATGTATGAGTGGATGAATGAATGGATGGGTGGATGGATGAGTGGATGAGTGGATGGATGGGTGATGAGTGGATGGATGAATGCATGGATGGATGGGTGAATGAATGGGTGGATGGATGAGTGGGTGGATGAGTGGATGGGTAGATGGATAGGTGATGAGTGGATGGATGGATGGGTGGATGGGTGGATGGATGAGTGGGTGGAGGAGTGGATGGATGGGTGGATGGGTGGCAGGCACAGTCCCCAGGGACCTTGGGAACAGTGCAGAGGGCTCTCTCTTTAGCATGAGCTTTGTCACTTCTCTTGAGAGTGGACAAGGGGACTTTCCAGGGTGCTGCCAGGGCTGGCTGGCTAACTACTCACCCGAAGTCAGCATGCTTTTAAGGAAGTGTGGTCGTGGGACCAGGATCACGGGCTGAGGCACTTTCCTGTTTGAACCTGGGTTCCACTTCGCTGTCCCCCGGCCCCCGAGGAGAACATGTGTAGGGACGAGCAGTCAGCAGGTCTGAGAAGTCCGTCAGCAGGCCGGCAGCTGGCTGGCCTCCAGCTCAGGCTCCGATCAGGGCTCCAATGTCGCAGGGGGTGTTACCAATCCGTCCTTGGCAGCAACGCCGGGGCCTCTCCTACCTGGTCCGCGTGGCTCTGGCGAGGGGGGCTGCCTTGGGGATGCTCAGGCGACAGCAGCCGGTCCGTCAGGGAGACGCAAACGCCGTGACGCAGAGGGACCCGTTTCTTTCTCGGTCGCCTAGCTCCACAAAAGGCTCCTGGACCCAAAATGGACGTCTGGTTCCCAAGTCCGTCACGGCTGTTTGGCAGGTCCCTTCCATGTGACCTCACTCCAGGATCCGGGCCCCCCCTTCCCGCAGCCCCTGCCTCGAACATGGCGGCCACTGAGCAGAGGGCAGGGAAGGAGGCTGGAGGGTTGGCACCGGCGACTCCAGGACAGCCTGGCAGGGACTTGCAGCCCGGCGCAGCGCAGGGGTCACACCCCGGGGTGGTCAGTTTCGTGTGGGGTTGGCTGGGCTCAGGCCCCCAGCGACTTCATCTAACACCAACCAGCAGTCGCTGTGGCGCCGGGGCTCCGCAGACGCGGTTAACGCTTGCGGTCGGCTGCCTTTAAGGACATGACCCTCAGCGGTGTGGGTGGGCCTCGTCCAATCCGTTGAAGGGCCTCACGAGCGAGAGCTGACGTTTCCCGGAGAAGAAAAGAGTCTGTCTCAGGCCGCAGGTCCTGCTGACCAGCCCCACAGTCGCGTGAGCCAACGTCTTCAAATAACTCTCTTGGCACACGGACACGTGGCGTGTTTCCGGACACACAGCGTCACTGTACCATGGCATGTGCATGCTATCCGATCTAATGAGAGCGCGATGTGCAAACTGGCCCATCGGCAGGACGACCGCTGGATGTCACTGCGAGGCACACTGACCCCCTGGTGCTCCCTTTCCCCGGCCGGCAGGCTCCGATCACCCGATGGCGAATGGGGAACCGGGGCTGGGTGGTGGCAGGGGCGGGGCTGCTGCCGGCAGCTGGGGAATGGTCCTGATCACAGGCCAGGCCTAGGGACCGTACCCACGTGCGCACCTCTCTGTGCCTCAGTTTCCTGTTCTGTGAAACGCAGCTGAAATCACCGAGTGGGGAACTGAGCACGCGCCTGGGACCTGGGAGGTGCGCCGTGCTTTGCGGACTTTATTCCTGGTGTGGCCTGTCCTGTTGCCCCGGCCTTCCCCCCTCCTCCCCCTCCCCCGGCAGCTGCCTGCAAGTCCTGCCTGCCTTCCTCAGCTTTCTGTGCCGGAGCCCCGCCCTCCTCGTCCCCTCCCCCGGAAGTGTGCAGACCTGGGCTGGCCGGGGGGGGGGGGGGGGGGGGGGCGCCCTGCTCTCTGGGCCCCTGTCCCCGTGGCCTGTGCAGGCCGAGGCTCTCAGAGCTCACGGGCACCGGGCATCCTGGTGGGCTCAGAGCCTCCTGGGGAAGGACAAGCGTGGGGAGGCTGCCCCACATCAGAGACCCCAGACGGTGCCCGTGGGAAGCAAGGAGCCATCCCAGGACCAGCTACATGATTTGGGGGGCCCAGTGCAAAACGGTCCCTTGTTCGAGCCGTGTTGGGAACTTCAGATGGCAGCTCAGAGCCTGCAGCCAAGCCAGGTGCTCCTGAGGACAGCGAGTCTGCCGAGTCTGCCGAGAGCCTGGCGCTGGGGCAGCCCGGGGCCCAGACCCTCAGGGCAGTGTGTCTGGGGCAGGGAACTCCGGGCTGGGAGGAGGGATGGAGGGAGGGACCAGGCTCAGGCGCTGGGCTGGGCCCCGCTCCCTCCAGGCCCCGGGACCCCTGGCCTCTCCGGGCTGCACAGGAAATGGGTCAGTTTTCCCTGGCGATTCACTGCCTTCGGCCTTGCTCCTTCCAGTCTCGCTTCCGGTCCCTTCCCCAGGGCGCAGGCCGCTCTGTCATCTCCCCGGCACTTTGGGGCAATAAAAAGCCTGGTTTGGTTGAATCTAAAACTTCCCTCTCAAATCCAGTTTCACGCTCGGCTTGTCCCCTCCCGCAGAGCAGCCCAGCCTGGCCCCGAGCTTGCAGGAGGCAGGGACAGGGGACCAGTCCTCCTCCCCTTCTTCCCTCTCTGCTGGGCCTGGGGGTGGGGCGGGCAGGGCAGGGAACCCCCCAAGACCAAGTGTCTCTTCATTCTCCACCACCCCCACCCCCACCCGCACCCTGCCCCCTCTGCCTCCTGGGTGGCCTCCTGTGGCGTGGCTGGGGCTGGAGGGTGGGAGGTGGCCCCCTCTTCAGCTCTGAGAAGGCACCCCTTTTGCTGCTGGTGGGACCCCGACCCCCTCTGCCTCCAGCTGGGGGGGTCCAGACCACAACTGGGGGCCCCAGGGAAAGGCCCGTTCCATGCAAGACACAGCAAGACACCCCGTGTCTCGTGGGGAGGCCAGACGGCACACAGCGGCCTCTGGCCACAGTGACGGCTGCGGCCAGCGGGCTACCTCCCCGCGTTCTCCCTGCGCGAGCCCTTCCCTCACAGCCACGCTTTGAAGTCTTGCCTTGAGGCGGAGCGGGTCATCACACGTCCCGTTGGTCCCTGGCAGGGCGTCGGAGGCCAAGGAAGGTCACGCAGGTAGGAAGCCGCAGAGTCTGGGTCCCCCAGCTCCAAGCCCAGTGTTTACGTCACTCGACTTTCCAGCCTTGGGTCAGGGCTCACCCACGGTGCCCAGACAACGGGGTGGGGGCCGGTCCCGCCTGGGGAGAGCCAGGGAAGGCTTCATGGAAGAGGTGGCCCTTGATTTGGTTCTGAAGGGCCAGCGGGGTTTGTCACGGGGACGAGGTGGGAAGGGCACTGCAGCCAGAGGGAACAGCACGGGCAAAGCCCTGAGGCCCGGCCCGCACCTGCTGACCAGGGCCTGCAGGGCGCCCCGCGAGGTTGGGGTTGAGGGCCCGTGTCGAGGTGAGTGTTGGGAGGAGAGGCTGATGGGTTCACGGAAGGCCTGAGAAGGAGGATTTGGGGTCCACTCCTGAACCCCCGGGGCGCCCACACTGTGACAGTATCCCGTTCCTCCCACGCCGGCTACGCCTCCCTGCTGTGGCGTCAGCTCCGCGAAACCCGCCCGTGACCCTGTGTTCATCCCTCCGTCCCTAACGCTCCGCATGCAGTGGGCGCTTAATACCTGTTTGGGGGGATGAATGAACGAACGAACGAACGAATGATGGGCATCCGGCTGGGAGGTGTGGCCCAACAGCTGCCCCTCACTGCCGCTGCCCCGAGGCTTCCCGCACCTGCTGGGCCTAAGCTCAGGGGGTGGTCTCGCCTCTGCCGGGTGAGGGGTGGGGTCCCGCTGGGGGTGTCCCCAGCATCCTGAACACGACCTGAAATTCCATCCTGCAGCCACCAGATGTCGCTCACGCCACACAGGAAAACCCAACAAGGGCCTGGGCCTGGCGTGGTGAGGAGGGGCGTGTGGGCAAATCTCACCTGTGAGCCACAAATGGGTTTCCAGGCTGCCATTTGTTCTCATCAGCGCCTGGCGTCCTCCTCGGGCACCAGGCAGGTGTGACCGCTTCATGGGCTCCCCAGCCCCAGCCCCGGGCAGCATGGGAAGGTGCCGACAGGCTGGGGCCCAGGCCCGTGGTGCCACCCAGCGAGCAGCCCTGCCCACCGGCCTCAGCCTTGGCCGTCAGGAAAGCTGGGTGGGTCTGCAAGGCCTTGCAACCGCACCAGCCGCACAGCCCGCCCCTCCAGGCCGCCCACCCCGGACGCTGCAGGCCGAGGGAGCAGCGCCAGCCGCCGGCCGGCTCCAGGAGTGGCCCTCCCCTTGCCAGGTTCTCAGCTTCGAGCCCCAGGGGTCTGGCCACTGCTGCTCTCAGCCTCCGGGCTGAGTCTGGAAGCTGCTGGCTTCCGTGAGAAGGAGGTGGCCCATGATCGGGCAGGGGGTGCCCCTCATGCCACGACGGCTATTTTTCCGTAAGTCAGCCCAGAGCCAGAAGGCCGTCCGGGCCGGTCCCAGGTAAGCTGGTCACTGAGCCCCTGAGCGGAGCCCCCTTTGCCCTTCTCTTGGCCAGAGTGGCCGTTCCGTCCTGGAGGACGACAGACGACACAGGGCACGGGGCAGCCCCCAGACACGGGCTGCCCCGAAGCTGGCGTCCCCTGAAAGGGCCCTGTCCTGGCTGACCCCTTTCAGTCGCTCCCGGGCCTGGTCTGTCCATGGAGTGAGCTGGGCACAGTCCACGCGAGGCTGATGGGTGCTGACCCTGGCTGACCCCTTTCAGTCGCTCCCGGGCCTGGTCTGTCCATGGAGTGACCTGGGCACAGTCCACGCGAGGCGCCGGGTGCTGAAGGGCGGAAGGTGTCAGTAAAGGGACAGCAGTGACCCCCGCGGGGCCGGGTGGGAGGCGGAGAGGGCGCAGGCCGCGGACAGGACCTGCGTGTCCTGGAGACGCTGTGCGGGGTCCACGGTGAGAGGGGCGGGCTGCGCGGAGAGGCGGGGAAATCAGCCTTCAGGGAGAGCAGACGGCGGAGTGAACCAGGAGCGACAGCAGACACATTCCGGCGCCCACAGAGGCCGAGTGCGCGAGCAAGGATCTTGGGGCCCCGCGGGGTGTCTGCCCTCCACTGAAGGACGGTGGGGGGTGTGGCGGCGGTGGGCGGGGTGGGGGGGGAGGCTGGGGGTCCACCCCAGAAGGGCAGGTGCCGGGCGGGAGGGGCTGAGCCCTGATCTTCCAGGCTGGGACCAGGTCCCCAGGACGGGGTGGCGCTGCGGCCACGCGGCCGACTGCTCGGAGCAGAGCGTCTACCAGGACCTCTCAGCTGTCCCCTGCTTCCCCCCCAGCCAGCCAGCCAGCCCCTCGGGTCCCGGGTCCCGGCACCTCCCTGTGGGCCGGTCCTGCCTCCTCTGTGCCCTCGCGTGGCCCTGTCCCTCCTCCCCCAGAGCCCTCACTTCCCTCCATCTAATGCCGGCCCCACTCGGTGCTGGGCCCTGCGGGGGGGGGGGGGTCTAGACTCCATCAGCCCCTCCCCTGCCCCATGAGCTACGGCTGGGAGCCACGTGGGGGGTTGTATTGCCGCTGAGGACGGCCCGGAAGTCAGGGCTGTGGAGGAGGGCCGGTGCCGGGGACGTCTGGGAGGATCTGTGCTGCAGCCACCACCCCTCCAACCTCGTCACAGGGAGAAGAGACTTCATTTCAGGCCCCGCGGCTGCTGGGGGGCGTGTGTCTCCGGCGGCGGGCCTTGGGTACTGACGGGACGGCCCCATGGCCCCCCCCCATGTGCTGGTCTCCCTCCATCAGTTCCCAGGGCACAGCCCGCGGGCACGTGTGGCCCGACCTCAGGGGGCATGTAAGCGCTGTGGGGCGGGAGGGGCCATGCAGGCGCAGCGACAGTCTCGCCCCCCTCCCCCCCGAGTTCTAAGGGAGTGGAACCAGCCAGACAGGGAGGGGCATGGGGGAGGGGCCGGCCAAGACTCCGCGGCTGGAGTGTGTGCATATGTGTGGGCATGTGGGACTGCGTGTGTGTGTGTGTGTGTGTGTGTGTGTGAGAGTTGGCACAGGAAGTGGAGACCAGACTGCAGGGCAGATTCTGCCCTGAGGGCAGTGGGTGCCCGGAGGTGTCTGCGCTGGGCAGGGACCGGCCACAGCGGCACATACTAGAAAGTTCTGTCGGGCTGCAGAGAGGAGAGGCGGGCGAGGGAGCGGAGTGGACCTTCTCAGAGAGCCCAGCTGTGTCCAGAGATGGAGCTGGAGGCCTGAGCAGGCCGCCCCCTCCCAGCCCACCTCGGCCTCCGGGGCTCCCCCAGGCCCTGCTCCGCAGGCTCCCTCCCTGGGCCGGACCCGCCTGGCTGGCCGGTCGCCCTGGGTCCCTGTCTCCCTCCCCAAGCACTTGGCTGTGTCCCCCGAGCCCGAGGCCCGGAGGGCAGGACTCCTGTCTGGACACCGCAGCCCCCAGGGGTGAAACTGCTGATAAACACGGGCCTGGGACAGAGGAATGTGAGCCGGAGGGAGTCACCTTGCATCCACCCCAGGGCGCAGGGCGCATACTTTGCTCTGGATTCTGGGAACTCCCTCCCAGGGCGGAACCGCCAGCCCATTTCCCGGAGGCTGAGGGCAGGGGGAGGCTGGGCCCGCCTTTCCCAAGGAGGTGGGGACATGCTGCCCAGGCCTGCACTTGGCGCCAGTCCCGGCCGGGCCCTGTCCATCGCGCGTCCCCCCTCCCCCTCCCTCCCAGCCTCTGTGCACCCGGGTCTGCATTGTACGTCCCGCGCTTCACCGGCACTGCGCATACCTGCTGTTGGCGGCTGCCACGCCCAGCACACCTTGGCCACCTCGGCTGCGTGGGACATGGGGCGGCCTGGCTCTCTCTCACGAGCCCGGCGCCCAGGCCCCACCACGGCTCTGCGCTGTGGCCTGTTGCGTTGGCTCTTTTGCTCCCATCTGGGGCCGTGCAGGCAATGCTGCCCGGGCGCCCCGGCCACAGTCGGCCGCACCTGGACGAGTGTTTCGCTGGTGCAGAGGCTAAGCTGTGAGCTTCGCTGTTCGCAGGCCTGGGCTCAGTTAGCTGATCTGTGAGATGGCTTCCAGCACTCCCTCCTTTACGGGATTACACAGGAGTGCATTCAGCTGGGTGCTGGCACCGCTTCCGGCCTCTGCCTGGGGTGGGTGGCCGGAGCCTGGATTGTGGGGTGTCTGCCTGGGGTGGGTGGCCGGGGCCTGGACTGTGGGGTGTCTGCCTGGGGTGGGTGGCCGGAGCCTGGACTGTGGGGTGTCTGCCTGGGGTGGGTGGCCGGGGCCTGGACTGTGGGGTGTCTGCCTGGGGTGGGTGGCCGGAGCCTGGACTGTGGGGTGTCTGCCTGGGGTGGGTGGCCGGGGCCTGGACTGTGGGGTGTCTGCCTGGGGTGGGTGGCCGGAGCCTGGACTGTGGGGTGTCTGCCTGGGGTGGGTGGCGGGGGCCTGGACTGTGGGGTGTCTGCCTGGGGTGGGTGGCCGGGGCCTGGACTGTGGGGTGTCTGCCTGGGGTGGGTGGCGGGGGCCTGGACTGTGGGGTGTCTGCCTGGGGTGGGTGGCCGGGGCCTGGACTGTGGGGTGTCTGCCTGGGGTGGGTGGCCGGGGCCTGGACTGTGGGGTGTCTGCCTGGGGTGTGTGGCCAGAGAACAAAGCCAGTGCCCGGAGAACAGCAGCCCCCTCCCCACTCTGGGCGGCCAGGCGGGAGGACTGGATGCAGAAGAATGCCGGCCCATCACACCCGCGGCTGTAACTCAGGCCCCAGACGCTGCCAGCGCCATAAATTTGGGCGGAAAGTGCAGCTCCAGCAGTTTGCGAGCAGGAGCGGGGGCGGCCGCGTGAGTTACCGCCGCGGAGGAGGCCCGCCCGGCATTGTTCGCCCGGCCAGGGATTGATTGCTGCTGCCTTAATGAAATTGAATTTTAATTTATGTCCGAGCCCGCGGTGGGGTGGGGGTGCCCGGGCAGAGGTGGGCTGAGCCCCAAGACGGGGTCCCCGCTGCGGGGTGGGGGTCGCAGCCACCTCTCGCAGGACAGGATGAGGGGCACCCCTGGGTGGCCTCTGCATCCCAAACTTCCAAGGTGCTGCCAGCTTGGGGGAGTTTCGGGGAAGACACGCTACCCCTCTGCACTGTCTGCTCACCTGGTCACACTGCGGGCCCAGGTGTAAACCCGTAGCTGTTCAGGGAGTGGAGGGGGCGATGCTGCCACCTCGTGGGAGCCGGAGGGTCACCTGGCACTGGACCAGGTGTGGAGACAGGGGGGAAGGACGAGCAATGAATCTGGGGCTCTGGGGGAGCCCCCCAGCCCTCTCCCAGGTGTCCACGAACGAGGCATCACCACCTGTCCTGCTTGTGGCCACGTAACACACCGCTCGGCAGCCTGCTCAGCGGGGCGCTCTGCGGGCATCCTGCAGCCGCGGTGTCCCCTCCCCGTGGGGTGCACGGTCACACACGTGCTCTGGGGGGCGCTGCAGAGCCCGCACCTCTGGGTGAGCCGGGCCTGGTTGCAAATCCCGGCTGCACAGCTCCTGCCCTCGGAGCGGCCCTGCCTGGCTGAGCCTGTTTCCTCTTCCTGCGCCGGAGGTGATGAGGGCACCGTCACCCAGGGGTGGAGGGTTCCAGTCAGGTTCTGAGCGTCTGGCCCACCACGGAGGCGAGGTTCTCCGCGGAGCTTCCCACCAGCACGTCTCAGAGCCACACCCATTTCACAGGCGGCAACACTGAGGCACCTGTTCAGGCTCACAGAGTTGTGAGTGGTGCAGCCTGGTAGTGGGAGTGAGTCATCACGGGGTTTCTCCTCCCCACTGGCTGCCCGGGGCCCGCGTGCGGGATGCAGGATGCATCCACATGATGTAGGAGGTCCGGGGACCTCCTGGGCGTGCCAGGCCTTGGAGGGCCCGGTCACTCGGGGACAGAAGACGCCAGGAAGAGCCTGCCCTTTGGCCGTGGCATTTGGCAGAAGGGAGTCGATGGGTCCCGGTCCAGCAAGCTGCCCTGGAGGTGACAGGCTGGCGCGTCTCCACGGCAGGGACAGCTTCATCCGGGGGATTTATTTCCCCAGGGACTGCAGACCCCCGGCCAGGCGGACGGGCCCAGTCACCGCCCTGGCACTCTGACCAAAAGCCAGGCCGGCCGGCCTGAAGGACGGGGTCTTGGGGGCTGGGCTTGTCAAGCTGTTTGGGGGGATCTAAACTGAGCAGAGTGCACTGGGGGGCAGATGGCAGGCACAGCCGGGAGGGCACAAGGCCCTCAGCTGGGCCAGGGGTGATGGAGAAAAGCCAGGAGTGGGGCCCCCATGTCCATGTGTGTGACGTGTGACAGAGCCCAGCAGCCATGCCCACGTGTGCCCCACCTTGGACCTGACACCCCACACTCCAGCGTGAGCAGAAATGTGCATGCACACATCCAAACCCATGTGTGCACACCCACCCAAACATACGCGTGCACCCAAGCATACAAAAACCTCAGTGTACACACAAGTACATGGGTGTATATGCAAACACACGCACACACACCCAAACACATGCACGTGCCCTCCATCAAAACACACATACGTGCACATGCACACACCCAAACATGTGGCACATACAACCACACACACACACACACACACACACACACACACACGCACCAAGTAATGGGCCCCTCTCACCACTAGAGGGCACTAGACACTTCCCAGGCCTCCGACTCATTTGCTGAAACAGATGCATGTGTGTGCGCTTGTGTCTACACACACACACACACACACACACACACACGCGCGCGCGCGCACACACACACACACCCTCCTGTCTAGTCTGCTGGGAGACATGCTGGAGACACGCAGCGCTGTGGACGCCTCGGAGCCCAGATGACACGGGACGGAGAGGAAGACACTCGGTGTTGGAAGTGGTCTCGCGGCTGCGCCATTTCAGACAAGCACGGGGGGGGGGGGGGGGGCGGGTGTGGGGGGGGTCGGCAGCCTCGTCCCTTCGCCCACAATCTGCTGACTTCAGTGTCCAAACGAACCAGGAAGCCCCAAATCTCCTCTCTCCCCGACACCCCCATTCACTGCCCGTGAGCCTCACTTCCTGCTGCTGGTCCTGGCGCCCTCTGGACGGCTCTGCCAGGGGAGGGCCCGGCCTGGGGACCCAGGGGCCCAGGGACCCAGGCCCGGACGCTGCTGGGGGCAGAGGGCTTTGCTGGCGCCAGGGCCCTGGAGGGAGGAGTGCCGGTCAGCAGGATGAGTGGCTGATGGAGGGACCGGGAGGCTGTGGAGAGGGAGTGCCTGGGCCTCTCCCACAGCCCTCAGCACGGCCCTCCTCTCCCCTGCCCTCCTCTCCCCTGCCCTCCTCTCCCCTGCCCTCCTCTCCCCTGCCTTCCTCCCCCCTGCCTTCCTCTCTCCTGCCCTCCCCCTCTCCACCTGGCAGCGTCCTGAGGAAGGGCGGGGGCTGATACACCCCTGGGCTCTAGGGCCCAGCCCTGAGCCGGAACAGGACAGGGACTACAGCGCAGTGCCCACCAGCACTTTAACCCAGTGGTCGGCAAACTGCAGCTCGCGAGCCACAGGCGGCTCTTTGGCCCCTTGAGTGTGGCTCTTTGGCAAAATACCACGGCCTGGGCGAGTCTATGTTGAAGAAGTGGCGTGAGAAGAAGTCTAGAAAATTTGGCTCTCCAAAGAAATTTCAATCATCCTGTTGATATTTGGCTCTGTTGACTAATGAGTTTGCCGACCACTGCTTTAACCTGTTCTGATAGGGAAACTGAGACATTGTTGGGGGGCTAGCCATCTGAATCTGTGCCAGTGCCTAATGCACATTCTTGTTAGCCTAGAGTCTAGTCACTGCCCCTTTAATCACCTGGCCCTGCAAGACCTGTTTCCCTAAGAACTGCCCCATTTTAGAGAGGCCCTCGTACACCACGAGCAATACACAGCCCAGAGGGTGATCAGTGCTGGCGCCAGGCCAGGCCCTGAGAGGTGGTCTCCCGGCCCCCATCCCAGCACTCGGGGCTTTTTGCAAAGCCCGGGAAAGGCCCGGAAGTCCCATCCACATTTGGGGGACAAAGAAACCCAAGGGCATAAGGGGAAAGCTTCCTCCATGTTGGGGGGCTCGGGATTTGGAGAGAAACGGCCTCCCGAGTCCTGTACCGGTCCATGTGAAACGTCTGGACACAGTGGGTTTCTCCCGTGCCTCCGGAACGCCTGCGCAGTTTTCAGTCGCCTGGGAAATTCTGTAACGCGTCCAAGACGGCAGCCACCAGCTCCAGGAGGCTGTTGGACATCTGAGAGAAATCGAGCGCGACCGAGGAACCATTCACTAATTTCCAGGGGTCACACCGAACTCCCACTGAGGCCAGTGGCCACCCCTTGCCCAGCGCGGAGACTCGGGTCCGTGGCTCATAGCGGTGATTTCAGCGGAGGCCGCGGAATGTCTGAACACGCGTCCCCATCACCGTCAGGGCACTGGCCTCCCTCCGCTCTCTTCGCCAAGAGAAAAATGCCAGCAGCCTCCAAGCAGCAGCCCCTGGTGTGAATCCCAATGATACCGACGTTCTCGTCGGATCGGTAAGAAATACACATTTCGCCGTGTGTGCCGCGAGGGGACAAGGCTGGCAGGCTGCGCTGGAGCCGGGCGTTTCTCTTCTGAGCTGCTTGGTTGGCGAGGTGATGGAGGGAGCTGCCCCGCCCCACACGGTGAGAGCAGCAGAAACACGGCCGAGCCCCCTCCTGCCCCCGGGGAGGCCGGGGTCCAGGCTGCCGAGCAGCGGCTGCAGGTGGCCAGCGTTCCTGCAGTCTCCTGGCCCTTGGAGCCGGGCCTCAGTCACACAGGGCCTGGCGGAGTCTGCCCCACTTCGGGGTCTGCTGCTCCTCCCAGGAGGCCCCGGGGGGCTGTGGGCCCGTGAGACCTGCCAAGGCTGCGAATTCCTCCTGACTCACAGGCCAGGGCAGGGTGCGTCTCTCCCCTGGACAGACGGCCTCCGTGATTCAGTGTCGTCTGTCCGGGGCTCCTCAGGCTGGGCCACAGAACCTCCTGGGGACACAGTCTCTGGGATCACCCTGCGAGCATTCCCCCCTGTAGCCCACTGTGCTGGAGGCCACATGCCAGGCTCAGCCCTCGGCCTAGTGAACAGAGGCCTGAGCACAGGTGTAACTAGGCCCAAGCACAGGTGTGACTGAGGCCTGAGCACAGGTGTGACTGAGGCCCGAGCACAGGTGTGACTGAGGCCTGAGCACAGGTGTGACTGAGGCCTGAGCACAGGTGTGACTAGCCCGGAGCACAGGTGTGACTGAGGCCCGAGCATAGGTGTGACTGAGGCCAGAGCACAGGTGTGACTAGCCCGGAGCACAGGTGTGACTGAGGCCTGAGCACAGGTGTGACTGAGGCCCGAGCACAGGTGTGACTGAGGCCTGAGCACAGGTGTGACTGAGGCCCGAGCACAGGTGTGACTGAGGCCTGAGCACAGGTGTGACTGAGGCCTGAGCACAGGTGTGACTAGCCCGGAGCACAGGTGTGACTGAGGCCCGAGCATAGGTGTGACTGAGGCCAGAGCACAGGTGTGACTAGCCCGGAGCACAGGTGTGACTGAGGCCTGCCAGCAGCTGACGGTTACCGAGCCGGCTGAGGACCCAGGTGTCTGGGGTTGCCCCGCTGAGCCCTGCCTGCCCTCCTGAGCACCAGCTGTCTGAAGCCCTCAAGCACCGGGTAGATGGTTATGCAACAACAGAGAACCAGGACAGGGGACACGGGGGCCCCCAACCGGCCACTCCCCTGCTCCAGCTGCCAGACACAGTTGCCACCCAAGTCAGGTCCCCCCTGAGGCTCGGGCCACGGGCAGGATGGTCTGGGATGACATGGAGGAAGGTCTGCAGCAGGCCCGTTGGAGGAAGGGGTGCCCCCCCCCCCCCGCAACGCAGAGCATTAACCCTTCAGCGGCTGGGCTGTGGGAGGTGCAGGGGAAGAGACAGGGCTGGTTCTCCAGCCGGAGAGGAATCCAGCACATTCCACAGCGGGACAGCCTACGGGGACAAGGAGCGGCCCAGGATTCACGTTTCAGGCGAAGAAGCAGCGAAGTGCAGCCCAGCTGGCGTGGCTCAGGGGTTGAGTGTTGACCTATGAACCAGGAGGTCGCAGTTCCATTCTGGTCGGGGCGCGTGCCTGGGTTACAGGTCCGACCCCCAGTGGGGGCGTGCAGGAGGCAGCCGATGGATGATTCTCTCATCACGGATGTCTCTCCCCTCTCCCTCTCTCTCTGACACCAATAACAAAAGAAAAGGGAAGTGAGGCACGGAAGAGCCTGGCTAATGTGCAGCGGGCGGGGGACAGAGGGGAGCGAGACTCTCCGCTGCTCCCTGCGGAAGGCTCTGGAAGGCGCGCGAGACATCACAAGCCGGCTTCCTGTGTCCGGGGGATGGGGACGGGGACGGGGACGTGGCAGAGGTGGTGGCCTTTTCCCGATTACAAATGGACACACAATTCCAGGTTCAAACAGAAGGTGAGCCCGCCGCCTTCCACGAAGCCTCGCTCTCTGAGGCCCAGTCCCTGCAGCTGGTCCTGGAGGTGCCAGGCCGGGACTGGCCCGCTGGCCTGGGGGGCGGGGTGAGAGGGAGGTCCGCTGGGGGCACTTCCTGCTGCTGCCAGCTTGGGCTCTTGGGGTTTGAAATGGGAAGGACGAAGCCAGGGTCGGCCCTCGCCTCCGCAGGCCCTGGGAGCTCAGGGCTTCGGGAAGTTCCCGGGCCCGTCTCCCCAACGAGCAGCCCTAGCATCCTGGCCGACCTTGGCCGCACTGCCGAGGTCACATCTGGGAAGCCGGTGGGAGAGGGACGCCGACCAGACAGACCCGGGCAGGAAGGCCAGCAGGGCGGCGGCTCTGGGGCAGCATGCGGGCTGGAGGCCCCCCCAACCCCCCCGTGGCTGGTGAGGCGGAGCCCAGGGCCTGCTCAGGGGGTGCCTGGCGGAGCGGCTGCCTGGTCCAGGAGAGCAGACCCGCGCCCCCCTCCCCCCCGCCACGCGGTCATCCTGGGAAAACGGCGGAGGACGTTGACCCGCCTTCACCCGCCACGACGTGAGCCTGACACTCGCGGCCGAGGCTGCAGGTCGGGGAGGTGGCAGGAGCGGCAAACCCTGCAGACCCCGGGAGGAAAGGGTGCTGGACACCAGGGCAACGGAGACATTTTAATGCAAGAAAACAGCCGGCACAGCTCCCCGGGGCCTGCTGGGAATGCGCCGAGTGTCCCGTCCGCGCAGGCCGTGCCCGGCAGCGCCCCTGCACCCGGCCGCACCTGCCCCGCGTTAGTCACCGGCTGCTGCGGCTCCTCTGCCGGCCTTGCCCTCTGGGGGCCCTGCCCCCGCGCCCCTCCGCCCGCAGCCTGTGGGAGAAGCTGCTCCTGCCCCCTCCGAGGGCTCTGTGCCCCGGGCGCCAGCGGGAGGGAGAAGCCGCAGGCTGGGCGGCTCTGTGGGCGCACGATGCCCTCTGCCCTCTGCCCTCTGCCCTCGCCCCGGAGCCCTGCCAGGGGGCCCGACACCCCGCCGCGTGCCGCTCCGCCACGCGCCGCCTACAGCTGGTCCTCGTCCACCCACACGGTCTTGCGCTGCTCCTCGCCGATCTTGTCCTTGACCACGCGGAGCAGCTCCTCCACGCTGCCCCACATGTCCGGCTCCACCGTGGCGTACAGGCAGGGCAGCGCCTCCAGCTCCTTCTCCTTCAGCCGGCACAGGCGCAGGAACTCCTCCTCCGTGTCCGGCCGCGGCAGCATCTTCCTGCGCACGGACAGCGCCACATTGTCCAGCCCGCAGCCCTGCTGGAGGCCACGCCTCCCTGCCCGCCCGTCCCCTCCCCTCCCGCCCCTCCCCCTTCTCAGGCCACCCCTCCCCTCCCTCCCCCTCCCTTTCCCACTCCACCCCTCCCCCTCCTCAGGCCACCCCTCCCCTCCCCGCCCCTCCCCCTCCTCGGGCCACCCCATCCCTCCCCTCCCCACTGACCACGCCTTCCCACCACTCCCCATCCCTGCTGCCCATCCCTCCCCACCCCTCCCCTCTGACCGCCCCTGCCCACTCCTCCCCACCCCGCTGCCCACTCCTCCCCACCCCGTTGACCGCCCCTTCCCTGCGCTGCTTCTCCACAGCGGCTGCTGCCTCTTGCGTGCTGTTTGGAGCCCTTTCACTCTGCTCGTAAGGAAATCCCAAGAGGCGGGAATTTAACCAAACCCACTCTCTTTTCACTTTCCCGTTGTGGGCAGGTGCAGGTAAAATAAACCTCCCATCGTCCCTTCTTCAGCGCACAGTGCAGCGGTAAGTTTGTTCACGCTGCTGTGCAGCTGTCACCATCACCAGCTCCAGAACTTTCCATCTCTCTCCCCAAGCTGAGCGTCTGTCCCCGTTAAACACCCGCTCCCCGGCCCAGCCCCTGGCCCCTCCTCGCCGTCTCTGAACGCCGCTCCTCCAGGGCCTCGTGCAGGTGAGGTCACACAGTGTGCGTCCTCCAAGCAGTGTCCTCAGGGGCCACCCACGGCTCACGTGTCAGAGCTCCCTGCCCCTGGAAGCAGGGGCATCGGCCCCGCATGGACAGCCCGAGATCATGGGGCCTGGCCTGCCGAGGCGTTAGGGGCGAGTGAGGACACGCTTGACCAAGCGGCGCAGGCTCCTGTTTCAGCCGGACTTGGTGCGGCCCGAGGATGATTGATGGGAGACACAGCCAAGGGCCCTTGCAGAAACAGGGTGCCTCCCCCCGCCCCAACCCCCTCAGAGGCTGACGACCACCCCACTGCATGATGGGCCTGCTTTGCGGGGTCCCTGGTGGTGATGTTAATTTTTGAGGCCCTCCATCCTGTTTTCCCCGCAGCGAGCTGCGGTGACTGCTTTTGGATGAGGGCCGCCTGGTGTGTGTGAGGTGTGAGGTGTCAGGTGGGGACTCTGGTCTCATCTGCTCCCTCAGGGGGCCCCCCAGGTCCTGGCACTTAACAGGCACCCCACAAACGTCTGGTGACAGCACAGCGGCCTCAGCTCTTGGTCTCGGTCTCGGTCGTGTGCGAGGAGAGGTGGGGTCGGAGGCGATGCCGTGTCCCCGCTGGGCCCCAAACCTCAGCGTCATCCCGGTTCCTCCCCCCTCAGACCCCGCCGCCAAGCCTTTGACAAACTGCACCCCAACTTGGCCTCAACTCCCGCCAGACCGCCCCCGGCTGCTCTTGGTGGGAGCCCCAGAGGCTTGGCGGTGGGGTGGGAGGAGAGGGGGTGCTTTAAGGCGCCTGGGGGTCTCGGAGCCCTACCTGAACCTCTTGATGTTCTTCTCTGACACCCGGACGAAGAGCACGATGGGGTAGATCCTGGACTTGATCAGGTCTCGCGTGCAGCTGATCCCGGCCTCCAGCAGGCAATGCTTGTTCTGCAGGTACAGCCCCGCGTCAGCATCAGCGGCCCACCCTGCTCCTCCCCAGCCAGCCAGGGGCCTGAAGTGCGGGGGGCGGGGCCTGGGATGCGGGCGTGGCTTGAGACACAGGGGGCGTGGCCTGGGATGTGGGGCGGGGCCTGGGATGCAGACCAGGCTGAGAGGCGGAACCAAGGTGGAACCAGGGAATGATCAATAGCGAAACCCAACCTCCTCTAGGCCATGCATGGAGAAGGCACTGGGAGCCCAGGCTCCGGGGCCCAGGCGACCCTGGCGGCCTGAGTCTTAATCCAAGTCCAAGGGGCACCGAGAACGCCAGCTGCGCTAGGCGCCCTGCAAAGGCGTCCCTGGTCCTAGGCAGGGGGAGCGCGCCTCAGCGGGTGGGTGTCCACCAGGTTCCGGCGCCCGCCAGCTCATTTCTGAAGGGACAATCCCTGGTGGCTGCGGTGTCGCTTCCAGAACAAACCATCTCTGCACGAAGCGGACGTGCACGAGGGAAACCGCACGTGCTCCTAGGCGGGCGGCCGCGGACCGCACCCACGGAACTGGAGCGCGCACGTGGGATGGAGAAACGACGCCCGGCGCCCCCAGGTTCCCTCACTGCCCCCCGCCCACCTGCGCAGCTGCTGCCGGCCTCTCAGAGATCTGATGGCTTCGCTGCCCCAGCTAACACGACCTCGCTCCAACCTGCAGACCCACCCGCCCCCCATCGTCCACTGTGCGGATCCCCGAACCCGCCACGGCCCAGACTCGGGCCACAGAGCCCAAGGCCGGGAGGGTGCTGGCGTGACCGTCAGCTGGACGGCAAATGCGAGCTCCTGGCCGTCCCCAAGGTCACGCTCAAGGTCGGGAGCGGCGCTTTCACAAAGCCCTGGACCGGGAGAGAGCTCAGTGCACAGGGCTGCTGAAGGTCACGCGCCGGGCTCCAGAGGACGCTGCCTGGTGCGTCGACACCCGTTCCCGTCGCTGCCAGGACCCCTGGCGCTCCGTTTGCCCTCGTTGGCCAACACCACATCTGTCACCGCTGGCTGCCCTTCCCCGGCCCGACCCCGACACGCTGTCTATCTCTGGCCCTTGTATCACGGCCAAGCACCCCCCACGCCCCCAAACAGCGTGAAGTGGAACCCCAGGAAGCAGCAGAAACAGAAGGTGGTTTCGAAACACGAGGGCACATCAGAGCCGGGACGAGGCATGGAGGGAGGAAGGGAGAGGAGCCAGTCACATCCCCACGGTGCCAGCCACGGCCGAGGTGGCCTCCGTGGTCACCGGGCAGGGCCACGCCCCCTGCGCCCCCCTCACCTTGGCCGCCACAGCCTCGATGTTGGCGGGGACGATGCACTCAAAGGTGTTGGGGTTCTTCTCTCGGGAGTAGATGATGGTCTCCGACCTCTGCTTTCTGAGGAACTCGTCTCTCGTGACGACGTCTGCGGAGACAGGCCCAGCCCTGAGGGAGGCGCCAGGCGGCGCTGGGCCGATGTCCTGGCGGCTCTGCCTTCCCATCGGGGCTGGACAGAGCTTCACGTCCCGGCCCACTCCTGGCCGCGTGTACAAGACCCGCCTCCCACGCCGGAGGCTTCCCGAGGGCACGGCTGCGCCTCTTCCCGCAGCGCACAGCACAGCTATGAGCAGACACACGTTCTGCTCCTCAGCAGTAAGTTTCACTGGACGACGTGGCTCAGGCCCTGTGCCGTAGCGATGGTCCTCATGAAGGATTTCCTGCTCTGCTCACCCATCCACTCAACGATCATCCACCACCTATCCACCCATTCATCCATCTATCCATCCCCTTATCAATACGCTTACCAACCCACCCATCCATCCATCCATCAATTCACCTACCCATCCATTCATCCATCTACTCACCCATCCATCTACTCATCCATCCATCCATCCATCATCCATCTACCCAGCCACTCAGCCACCCATCCATCCAGCCACCCATCCACCCACCAATCCATCCACTTACCCATCATCTATCTATCCATCCATCCCACCCATCCACCCACCCGTCCGTCCATCCATTCATCCATCCACCCACCTATCTACCCATCCACCCACCCATCCATCCATCCATCCATTCATCTACCTATCTACCTATCCACCCATCCATCCATCCATCCATCCATCCATCATCCATCTACATATCTACCCATCCATCCACCCATCCACCCACCTGTCTGTCCATCCATCCATCCATCCATCCATCCATCCATCCATCCCACCCATCCACCCACCCGTCCATCCATCCATTCATCCATCCACCCACCTATCTACCCATCCACCCATCCATCCATCCATCCATCCATCCATTCATCTACCTATCTACCTATCCACCCATCCATCCATCCATCATCCATCTACATATCTACCCATCCATCCACCCACCCATCCATCTATCCGTCCATCTGTCCATCCATCCACCCACCCACCATCACTGTCTCCTTGCCACATGAGGATGCAGAAGTCCTCAGTGATGGGGTGGCTTGTCTCCCACATAAGGGCTCACAGTGAGGACCCCAGGATGACCCTGAAACCCGTATTCACCTGCCTCCTTCCGTGTAAAGTGGGGAAGGGAAGACCTGCTCCCTGGCTCTGGGCCCCCAAGTGAGACCTTGGTGAGGCACACACACCTCCCGGCCACACCCGGCTACTCCATTGCTCCTCCTGCTTCTCCAGCCGCTGTGGTGATGTGACCTGGCAGAGGTGGGGGGCTCCGGCCGTGGGGGGCTCACCTGGCTTGCACATGGTGAACTCCATGGCGCCCCCCGAGTTGAGCAGCTTCTGGACCAGCGCCTTGGCCAGCATGGTGGGCGTGAAGAGCACAGGCCGGCGGCGCTCGCAGTGGACGGCGCGCACCAGGCTGTAGGGGATCAGGCTGAAGTTCTTGCTGAGCTCGCTCTCGGGGTCCAGCTCTGGGAGGAACAGAGAAGGGCTGGCTGTGGATCCCTGCCGCTCTGGCCCGGGGTGGGGGTGGGGGGCCACGGAGGCCCTGGGTGCCCTCTGGCCTCACGGATCTTTTCAGGGCCCAGGGGGCCCAGGTCTGGAAGACAATGCCGACGGCAAGCCCACAGGCTCCAGGACGCCTCTGGCCACCAGGAAAGCTTACGAAGCGACCCCTGGGCCAGGCGCTGTGCTGCGAGCTGGGCAGGGACAGTGAGCGGGCACGCGGCCCTGCCTCTGGGCGCCCCATGCCAGGAGGGCTGTGGTGGCAGAAGGCAGACAAGGCACAAGGAGCAAACACAAACTCTGTCCCTCCGGACGGCACCTAGCGCTGAGGAGGGGCCTGGAGTGAACGGGCAGGGACGCTGCTCCAACGAGGGGCATGGGCAGCGAGGGGCCGGAGTCAGACCCATGTGGGCAGAGAAGGTGGACGCCAGGGAGCCCAGGGACAGCGGGAGCCCGCAAGGGGCAGGGCTGATGGGGCGGTGGGAGGGGCTGGGCGCACTGCAGGAGCCCTGGAAGCTGCAGGGACAGAGGCAGGAGCCACGGCCTCATGCCCGCCTTCCCCACCCCATGCAGGCGTGGAGGAGCCGCCTTCCGGAAACCAGGGGCTTGTCCTATGCTTTGTCTGACTGACCCAGCAGCCCCAGGCCCGGCTCTGCCACCAGCAGGCCCTGCCCAGGAGCCTGTGCCTGGGCCCTTCCCCGGCTTGACGAACGGCAGGAGCACGCACGGGGGACAGGAGCCAGCAAGCAACTGCTCCCAGCAAACAGCTCCCTTCAGCACGGTGACCAGGCGCCAGCCACGGGGATCGGGGCTCGCTGGGATGGGCGTGGCAGGATGCACCTGGGGGCTCTGTGCCCCCCCACCCCCCGCTGAGGCCAGGCAGATCCTCCCGGGGAGGCACCCTGATTGGAGGGAGATGTCCCGGCGCCCCTTTCGGGACCCCGAGCCGCCGGGCCTGGGGGAAGGGGCCAGCCGTACCTTCCTGCCTGTCGGCTGAGAGCTTGGCGGCGTCCACGGAGGGCCGGGCCAGGCCCCCGCGCGGGCTCCCGGGCACAATGCGCACGCGCTCGTTGCTGTTCATCCTCTTGTACTTGTTCTCCGACCTGCTGACGAACTGGGTGCAGAGGGCGCACGCGGCTGTCGGCCCGCTGTTGCGTCCAGCCGGCCCCAGGACTCTCAGCCGGCCCCCAGCAGACCTCTGTCCGGGTCCCAGCCTGCCCGGCCCGGGTTGCCCCTTCCCCTGGGGCACAGGAGGTCCCCGCAGGCCAGTGGCCCTTGTACATGGGTGTCCCTAGGGAACTAGGTGGACAGGCGCCCACGCTCTCCTCGCCCAGGCCTGCGGCCGGGGGCTCCTCCTGTATCCCGGGGACCGTGGTGCAGCCTCCGCAGGTGGTGGGGCCGGGGGTGCCGGCCGCTGAAGGCTCTGGCTGGGAGCTCCGCTGGCGGACAGCCCAGCCCCACCTCCCGGGACACTGCTCTCTGCACCCCAGCCCTGCTGTCCTCGGCTCACCCGGGAGGACCTGCTCCCTCCCAAGTTCAGGGATGAGGTGTTGGGCGCGGCTGCCCCATGCCGGGCACAGAACCCAGGCTCCCACCATATCCCCTGGACACTCTGCATCTCTCCACACCCTCCTCTGCCGGGAGGGAAGTCGGGGGGCTGGGATCTCTGTCTGCTCTGCTGTAAAGCAGCCCCTGGGTGTCAGCTTGCTGATACGTGGGCAGTAACGTGTGCTCAGCGTGGTCCTGCCCTCAGGATGCCTCAGGCCCAGGGTTCCCTGCTCCGTGTCTGCATCCTCCTGGGTTTGGGGTCACACCGTTCCCCGTGGCTCTGGGTCTCCCGTGTCCCAACAGCAGGACAGAGCGGCGGAGGGATACGTGGCGCAGGCCCTGCACCCGCGCCTCCCCGCAGGGCCAGCTCAGTGCTGCCTCAGCTTCTGTCCCCCGTGACCACGGAGACGGCCACATGGGACTGCTCGCAGTGTGCGTGTGAAACCACTTCTGATCGCACGTGATACCCCACCACCTACTCTACGCTCCTTGGATAATGACCTGCGGAAGAGAAGTCCTTTGAGGAGTGAGTGTGAGGGGAAATTACTTTGGTGCCAAAGAGCTAGAATGTCTCAGTGGTTGGATGAGACTGGAGGAATCTGCTGGGTTTCCTTTCTCCCTTGGCCACCGGGATGCTCAGAGAGAAGGCACGCTCCGTCCAGGGACTACACCAACCTAGGTGTCAGAGATGTTGGACCCCCTTCCTGACACACGGCTTCGGGGTTCCTGTTACTACTGAACGGTAGGTAAGCTTCTAGCCACGAGCTTCCTCAAACCTCTTACGAAAGCGGTTTGTTCTCAGCAGGTGCAGAGCCCACCTACGACCCGGACCGCCGCTGGGAGGCCCCTGGGACAGGAGAGGGCGGGGAGGGGATGGGAGAGGGCGGGCGCCCTGGAGGCCTTACCTGGAGGAGCTGGCCGAAGAGGAAACTGGCTCTCGAGAGGCGGGGGCTGACCCGGGGGTCGCTGGTGGGGAGCGGCTCTTCAGGCTGCAGGGTGTTCTGAAACCAGTCGACCGGCCCGTCAGCCCCGCGGTGCCCAGCAGGACACGCGAGCGCCACCACCACGGAGACACAGGCGTGTCGCCAGCCCCCTCCGAGCGGACGGGAAAGTGCCAGCCAGGGGCCCGAGTCCCGGCAGGGGCAGCTCAGACAGCCACAGAAGCCCGAGACCCGTTCCCATGGTGACGAGAGCCCTGGCTCAGCATCGCTGTGGCCTGGGGTCACAGGGCGGGGTGTCCTGAGAACCAAGTGCCCCCTGGGACCCTTCACCCCGTGGACTTCTCAGCTCCTGGCTGTGATCCCTCCAAAGATGGGGAGGAGCCCGAAGCGGCAGGTGCTGGGGACCTACCCGGAAGGCCCTGAGGGTGTGGTGGGCGGTGTCAGCCTCCTCCCGGCTGCCCCGGTGCATCAGCCGCTGCAGCTTGACCAGGAGCAGCTGCTGGGCTCTGGGGGGCGGGAGGGGAGGGGGTGGGAGCCTCAGGGACGGAGCCAAGGCAGGGCCAGCCCTGGGCAGGGGCCATGCGGCTGTGAGCTCTGAGGCCTGGGGCACCCGGGGGACGACGGAGCCTCGCCTCTGGGCCCAAATCCTGCCTCCGGGCCATCGTAGTGGCGCCGAGGCAGAGCCACTTCACCGCTGTGAGCCTCGGGTCCCCACCTGTGAACGGGGTCTACAGAGGCCGCCCCACAGGACTGGCCTGGGCCGTGGTGCTGGCCTTTGTAGACGCTGCACGGACACCTGTGCGTCCAGCCGCGGGGAGGCCGGTGCTCAGCCCCCGGTGGCCGCTGGCTGCTGCTGTGCAATTACGGAGCGGGGACCAGCGGACCGAGCGGGGAGCGGTGGGAGAGGGACCGAGAGCGGGAGCTCGGGGATGAGGGCGAGAGCAGCCCCCACCGAGGCAGGGAGGATCCTGGGAGGCTCCACGGCAGAGGCGCCCGCGCGTCCCCTCGGCTGCGCCGCCCGCCCCAGGCCCCGCCTCACCGGCTGTAGCTGGGGATGGTGCCCAGGTCCAGGTCGTGGTCCGTGAACGGGTCGACCCGCGCGCACAGCCACTCGTGCCGGTCCTGGTACATGGTGTCCCGCACGTGCACCACGTCGTCGCACTTCAGCGACAGGGAGCAGGCGTCCAGCTGGCCGGAGATGTTCAGGTTCAGCCGGATGTAGAAGGAGTCCCCCGAGGTGACCAGGCCCTCCTCCATGTCCTTCAGCAGCTTCCGGTACCCTGGGCAGGAGGCGGGGGACACGCGTCGACCCGGGCGGTGTCGGGCCCCCCGCCGCTGCCTGGGCACATCCACCTGCCCGACTCCTCTCCGAGCTGCTGCCCCGGAAACGCTGCCCTCCCGGGGCGCGAGCGGCTGGGTCGTTTACGGGGTGCCCTCTTCCTCGTGGCTTCCGGAAGCTCAGAGCTACGTTTTGGGCCGCGTTGCCACACGTCTGGGATCTCTCTGTCCTCCACGCCTTCCCCACCCTTACCCGCGTGCGTGTCCCATTACCCCCACCCCGCCCTCTAGTCAACGCACAACTCGCACACAGCGAGTAAAAGATGGGCACCCCGGCAAGCACCAGAGCGCGCGCCCTGCCCTCCCGCCCATGCCCTTCCTGGGACCAGCCCCCCCCCCGACTGCCACCTCCACAGGCCAGTGTGCCCGCCGTGCCCGCTGTCTGCTTCTATTGCTCAACGCCACGCCCGTGAGCGCCATCGCCGCTGCGTGTAGCATCCGTGCCCTCGCTGTGCACGATTCCGCGTGGCGTGGCTTTCTCCTGCGTGCCCGTGGGGGCTGGTCCCGTTTGTGGCTGCTATGGGCAGCTCTGCGGCGAGCACCCTCGTGTGTCTCTTGGGTGGACGTGTGGGCTCGTGTCTCTTGGACACGGTCACGGAAGTGGGGTTCTCAGGCCCCGGTTATGCGTCTGTTGAGCACCCGCTGCCGAGTGGGTTTCTGAAGGGGCGGGACCACGGCGCCTGCCGGCTGTACCCCTCCGACACCACTGCTCGTCAGTGTGAGCCCTCCAGACCCCTTTGGAAGGAAGCAGGGCGTGAAGCCCAAATGCAGCCAACACCGCAAAGGGGGTGCCTGTGACCTAAACCTGTCTTTTCAGCCCCCAAATCAGCCCCACGTGCCGTGAACTGCGGGAACGTGGACGGGCACACGGCCCTCACAGCCAGGCCCGGAGGTCGCTCGTCAGACGGCCACACCGCCCACGGGGACGTCTGAGCCAGCAGGCGTGTGTGCGTGTTCACGGGGAAGAGAGGGCTGCGGGTCAGGCCCCCCACCCGCCAGGTCGTGCGATGCCAATCGCTCTCTGAGCTCCCCGCCCGGAGGGGACCCTTTAAGCGGGCCCCCCGAAGTGAGATTTCCTCCGCTGAGTTCCAGACCGCGCTATTCCGCTGCCCACCTCTGGGGGGCCCCGCCAGGTCCTGCGGGAGGCGGCCGGGCGGCGAGGAGCGCAGCTATTTCTGCGCTGCTGAGACTATCCTGAGCCTGTGGTTAAAAATGAGCTCCAGCTGCAGCGATAATCACTCGGGAAATGCGGAGGTGAGGGCTCGACTCGGGGAGGCAGAGCTCGGTGCTCCCATGGGGCCTGGCCCAGGAAGGGCCGGGGAAGCCGCTGGGGCCGGGCCGGGAGGGGTGAGGCCTGGCTGTCCTGGGCCCGGGGCCACAGCGCAAAGGCCTGGCCCTCCATGTGGCCGCACGGCCTTGCTCGCGCCCCAGTGGCCACCGCAGAGCCCACGCCAACCCCGGGCCTGGGAGCCCGGCAGAGGAAGCAGCTTCAGCCCGGCCCGGAGGGTGAGCCAGGCCAGGCAGGGCTAGCTCCGTCGCTGGAAGCCCCGGCGGCCTCCGGCCCCTGCTCCTGGCTGGACCTGCAGCGGCCGGAGCCGGGTGGGCGCCCGAGGTGCGCCAGGCAGGTGTGTGGTGCTCACCTCCGTTGCCTTCCTGCTGCCACTCAGATCCTCCACCCCCACGCGAGCGAGCGGGGAGAGGACGCCCCATGGCCGGGCCGAGGGCGGGCGGGCCTCACCTTCCTGGTTGGCCTTGTAGTGCAGGGTGACGGGCCCGCTGCACCGCTGGACGGTCCAGTGCGCCTCCTCCTTCGTGCAGGTGTCCAGGGGCACGCTCTGCCGCTCGCCCTTGATGCAGCCTTCCAGCTGGAGACCAGACCCTGTTCCTCCTGGGCCGCGGGCAGAGCCCAGGGCTGGCTGCTCCCAGGAAACGCGAGCGCCCCCCCCACACTGCACCCCGCCTCATTGCCTCCCTTGCCTCCTGTCTACCCCCCTCCCCGCCACGTGTGCTGGCCTGTGTGCGCCCGCATGGGCACAGGCCCCAGAAACGCCCGTGAGGAGTGGCGGGGGGAAGGGCCTGGAGAAGGGCTCTTAGCAAGGAGGGGACCCCTCCGCCTTCCTGGGGGCCGAGCTGAATGCAAGGCTTGGGGGTGGGGACATGGGGACACGGGGACAGCCCCCCTAGAACCCTCCCCACCCCCCCCAGGCCCAGCCCTCACCAGCAGCAGCTGCAGGCCCTCGTGCAGCCCGGCCTTCTCGGCCTGGGAGCCCGGCTTGACGGAGTGCACGAAGCTGCCGCGCGCGTTGCCGCCGAGCAGGGTGAGCTGGGAGGTGAGGCTGTCGCCGCTCAGCGTGGTGTGCTGCACCGAGGGCCCGGGGCCCCGCACCTGCCCCACCGACGTGACTGACGGCCGGAAGGGTCTGGGCAGGAAACAGAACGGGGGTCGTGCTGGAGCTGGGCGCTGGGCGCCGGTCCCCGGACACACGGAGGGCGGGCGCTGCCACGGCAGCCACCACGGTTGTGCGAAGAGCGGGAAGCCGAGCTGCTCCTGGCCACAGCGGTGACCGGCGGGAGACACTGCCGCCCTGAGACCCAGTCTCCGCCCGCCTCCTGTGGCCTGCGGGCCCAGGGCCAGGCAGACAGCGGGCCTGCTTCCCGGCGCCTCCACCTGCGTGGCCTGGGGGAAGCCCCTCCCCCTGGGCCTGATGGGGTCGGGGGAAGTGGTTCTGATTGGGGGGCTCGGATTCTAGCATTCGGGGGGACATGGACGGTCCCCTTCGTGGGGGTCCCGGTGCCCCTTCCCGCGGCCACAGTACCTTTCTAGCGAGAACTTCCTGAACATGAGGTTGACCTGCTCCAGGTCGAAGGCGTCCACGCCCTCGGACTGGTGGGAGGAGGAGGAGGAGTGGACGGAGGGGGGTCCGAAGGAGCACCGCTCGTGACTGTCATCTGCAAAGGGACGGGGCCCTCAGGACCCAGGAGCAGGGGCGGAGCAGAGAGGGTGGCCCCGGACCTGCTGGGGTGCCCTGGGCCGCTCCTAGGAGACCCCCCTGCTGAGTGAGGGAGCTGTGAGAAGGGCAGCCTCAGCCAAGCCCCTGCGTCCTGATGCTGACGGCCTGGCCCCCACCCAGGAGCCCCTCTTTGCCGGAAGCCCACAGCCGGCTGGTTCCTAAGGACCCGTTTCTGTGTCTGGAAAAGGCGGCCGCCGTCTGCAGCTGCTGGTTCTGTTTCTGAATTGGGCTCATTTGGGGACCCCCTGAGGTCTCCCTACCCTGGACCAGCTCTGGGCCTAGGAGGCTGGGAGTCGGGGGAGGGAGGGGGGGAGAGTGGGGGCTGGGCGGGGCAGGAGGGCAAAGCCTAGACCTTACAAAGCTATCCCCTTCCCCCTCCCCCACTTGGCAGGACAGAGCGCCGAGGCAGGTGGGGTGGCGGGGAAGGCCGCCGCAGGGCTAGGCAGAGGCTCCGCGGACCCTGCTCGGGCTGACCACGAGGCTGGTCGGCAAGGGAGTGTGTCCCGACGCCGCAGCATGGCGTGGCCCGCTGCCCATACTCTCCCGCGTCCCCTTCCAAACTCCTCCGATCCTCGTTCGCAGCCTCCATTAAGGGCTAACCTCTCTTTACACTTGATGGCTCCGGATGGCTCCCAGTGACGGAGCCGCTAATCTTTCATTTTGTCTGCGGGCGGGCGCCAGGCCAGAGAGCCGTCTCCAGGGGCCAAACCCTCCTGCCCGCTCCCGCCCGCCTGCCCGCCAGGTGCTCCCAGCGTGGAACTCTGCACCGTCCCCTCGACCACAACCTCTGCCTCGGCAAGGACTCAGGGACACGCGTGCGAGTCCCGTGCACGTGGCCCAGGCCCGCGAGGCACGGGGCTCAGCAGGTGTGGGCGGATGCAGGCCGCCAGCTGTCAGGGAGGGCGGGGGTGGGGGCTGGGGCTGCACACGCTCTCCCCCCAGAGACCGAGCCCCTTCCTGGGCCCCACATGGCACAGCTGGCCAGGACGCCCATCTAGGACTGCCACGCGCCCTCGCCGGCCCAGCGCGCCCTGGCCCAGGCCTCCGTAACTGCCGCCCCACCTCAGTCCCCCTCCCCACTCCTCCTTGTCTGGTTCAGGCTGGTTAACAGCTTAATAAATGGACTCTTAGGCAGTCGCCCTGCCGCCAGGCCGCCGTCCACCCAGCCGCAGGGCATCCATCAAGCGGGAGGGACCAGTCCGCGAGGCAGGCGCCCACGGCGCTGGCTACGGCCCGAGAGCTGTTCCCTCTTTGAGACCCAGGCTGAGCTCTGGCCCGTGCGCAGCAGCCGCGTCCCCACGGCCCACTGGACAGAGGACAGGCCCGGCCAGCGTGCTCAGTGGCTGAGCTTCGACCTATGGACCAAGGGGTCAAGGGCACAGGCCCGGGTTGCAGGCTCCATCCTCAGTAGGGGCGTGCAGGAGGCAGCTGAGCAATGATTCTCTCTCGTCATTGATGTTTCTCTCTCTCTCCCTCTCTGACATCAATACACATATATTTAAAAGAAAAAAAAAACCCAAAAAACAAAAACCCAAAGGACAGGCCCTCCGGCCCTCCAGCCCAGCAGCATACCCAGGCAGAGGTCTGTGTGTGGGCAGCACCCAGCGCCCTCTGGGAACCCAGCCCCTGGCTCCTGAGGACCTACTATGTGCAGGGCTCCGTCCCAGCGGGCCCTGCTCCCGCTCGGTGTCAGGTAGCGCAGCACCGGGAAAGGCTCAGAGTCGCCAGGTACCCACCGTCAAGGTCTAAGGCGTCGAAGCCGCCGCTGTCGTTGTCCTCGTCCACGGCGCTGCAAGACACAAGGAGGGCGGGAGGGCGTGGGCGTGAGCGCCGGGCGGGGTGTGCGGGAGCTCGGGGAGGGGCGGCCTGGCTTTCTGAGACCTTGGTTCTGAGAGGGCAGGACGGAGGGAGAGAGGAGGGTCAGCGGGAGGGCGGGCTGCGGGCTGAGGGGGTGGATGAGGCGGGTGCCCTGATGGGGAGGGATCAAGGTGGCAGCCTTCTCCCAGGAGCCAAGGTCACGTGTACTTCTTGCCACGGAGCATCGCGGCCCAAGCCAGGCCCCGGGCGCACACAACCGGAGCAATGGGTCCAGCCCCACCCGCGACCTGTGCTCTCGGCCCTTCAGGCCCCCGAGCATCTCAGCCTGGAGCGTGGCACGCCAGCCTGCAGCTGGCTGGGGACGTGGGCCGCCCAGGTGTATCTCGGTGATTTTCCTTTCTGGGACCCTGGTGGTTTCCGAGAGGTGAGGCGGGGGGAGAGGGAGGCGTCGGGGGCCACGCCCGGGACCAAACCCTGGAGCCACGGGGCGGAGGACCCTGACGTGGGGGTTCGGTGGGGCAACATGGCACAGCTTTCGCCATCTGCTCGCTGGCTGGTGGCCCTGGGAAAGCCACGCCCCTTCTCTGAGCCTCGGCCTCCTCGCCTGTAAACCGGGTCCCACGCTGCTGCCCCTCCCAGGCGGCCCGAGGGGAAGGTGGTCACCCACCTCCGATGGGGCGCGTCTTCCTTGTAGCGCCTGACGATGGAGTCGTTTCCCGGGGGCTCGGCGGTGATGGACATGATGCTGGACCGGCTCCGGTGGGGCTGCTTCAGACGCGCAGGGAGCGGTGTCACGGGGCCAGGTATCCGCGGTCCGTGGCCCGCAGGCACCGGTATCATACACGCAGGGACCACGTTAACTGGGACGCGGCCCCGCCGCCCATGGGGGTGTGGGGGCCGGCCAGCGGGTCTCAGTGGGGACCTCGGGCGAGAACCAGCACATCGGCTCGGGTGGGGGGGCCGTGGGGGACGCAGGCCCGGAGGACGCAGGGGGGAGTGGCCTCGCACCCGCACAGGCTGAGCGCGGGGCCCCAGGCTGGAGGCTGTGGCACCTGCCTGGGCCGGATGAAGACCTGCGGCCCGGTGTGCGGCCTGCGGGCTCCTGGCAAGGGCTGCCTTCAGCAGGAGCCGGTTCCACCCCAGAGCCGTGCTCAGACAGGAGTCATCTGTTAGCGCGTCCCCTCCCTCCCCTCCCCTCCCCAGGGCCTGCATTTGGAAGCAGAGCTGACAAGCTTCTCGGGGAGTCCCCTGGGGTTAGAATCGCTAATCCCCAGCTTCTGCTGCCTGGCGGGGTGGGGGAGGCGGGGAGAGGCACTGGTTGGCGGCTGAGACCCAGGCTGGCTAGAGCCGAGGAGTGGGGCCTCTGGGGCTTCTGGGCCGGGGAAGGGGCGTCTGGGCCCCTAGCACCCGCCTCCCCCCCCACTGCCGGGGTTTTAGGGCTGAGAGGTTGTGGTAGAGTCTGTCCCCCGCCCCCCTGCCCCCCCACACCCCCCTGCAGCCTGTGAGATTCCTAGAGCCCCAGAGGGGGTGGGCTCCTCCCTCCAAGAGTTAAATTGGGGGAGGAGGCGGCCGGAAGGTGGACACATCATGAGGCCTAGAAACATGTTCACTTACACCTAACAGGCCTGGGGTGCAGCCTGGAAGGGGAGCGGGCGCCAGGCTTGCAGGGGGAAGCAGGGGCCCTGGGGGTGGGGCCGGAAGGGGGCCACGCTCACCATCTTGGGGAAGGAGCTGGTGATGGGCAGGGACCGGGAGGAGCTGGGGCTGACGTCCATGCCTTCTTCTTCCTGTCCCCTCCCTGTCCTCGCCACAGGCAGGAGAGGCCGAGGGGAGAGGAGGGACAGGGAGTTGAGAGCCCCTTCAGCAGGGGGGTGGGGTGAGGGGGGTGGGCAGGCAGGGGGCGTCCGGTCTCAGGGCTCAGCTCCTCTGCCCCGAGGGGCTTGCTCTCTTCTCCTGACCCTGTCCCACTGCAGGCTCCTGGGGGGAAGGCTGGGCTCATTCAGCAGCAGCCCTGCCCTGGCCAGGCCCGGTGGCTCAGTCAGGGTCCCCGCCAGGGTCCCAGGCCCCCAGGTAGGGTACTGTCTCCTGGCAGGACACCCCTCCCCTCCCTGCCTTGGGCACCGCCTGCTCCCTCAGGGGCTGCTGGGCCTTGCGCATGCTTCTCACAGCCCTGACCTGCGGGGAGGGAGATGGACGCACTGGGGCTCCGAGGACCCGTGGGGAGGGGTGGTGGACACAGTGAGGCTGCTCCTCCTGCCCTCCTGGGACCGTGACCATTAATTACCACGTGGACCCCCTGCCCCTGCCCCGGCCGGTCCCGTGTCCCCGCAGGAGTGAGCGCACAGGGGACGGGCAGGGATGCAGAGCAGTGGGGGACAGACCAGAGGCCGAGCCGCACTAACCTTGGAAGTCGGACGCACGCTTCAGGCTGATGGGGGACTTGGCTCTCTGCAGCTGGGGGGGGCAGAGGACACGGATCACACGGGCCCAGACCCGTCAACGTGACGGAGGCGAGTACTGGGGAGCCCCACAGCAGCGCACGACGCCCCTCTCGGCGGCCACAGCTGCTGGGGGACAAGCTCCTCCAGGGAGGCCGGGGCTGGGCTGGGAGGGCAGAGCTCAGAGGGGCAGAGAGGGAGGAGTGGGGGGCGCCGGGCTGTGCAGAACCCACGCCCGGGGGCGCTGTGGGGGGAGGGCGGGCTTCGGCCGCTGCCCGGCCACTCAGCACCAGTGGGTCCCCCGCTGCCCTCGCTGCGCTGCCCTGGTTCCGTGGTGCAGGGGACGGCGGGGACGGCATGGGCACCGTCAGGCCCTCACACAATATCGCCTCCCTTCCCCTCCTCCCTCCCGCGCTCCTTCCTCATCTGGAGCCAGTGTGTGCCATGGACACGCTAGGCTAGACACGGAGCAAGGCAGGTGGAGGACGGGGAGCCCCGCCCCGGGTGTGCCCGTCACACCCCACTCAGGGGGGCGCGGCTGCACTCCCCGCTGCCTGCTGAATCTGGAAATAATGCTTCTCTCCCTCTCTCCCGCCTACTACGTCTATTTATTTAATATGTCGTTATTGATTTCAGAAAGAGGAAGGGAGAGGGAGAGAGAAACATCAAGGATGAGAGAGAATCATTGATCAGCTGCCTCCTGCACACCCCACACCGGGCATGTGCCCTGATCAGGAACTGAACTGTGACCTCCTGGTTCACAGGTCGACGCTCCCCGCCCCCCCCGCCCCGGGGGACGCGCGGGCCGGGCCTCTGCGACCACGTTTAGAAGAAACGAGGGGCTGGTCCAAACACAGTGCGCAGGGCCTGTCCGTAGGGCGGTGACGGGTTGGCCGTCTGGGCCTGAGACCCGCAAGCAGCAGCGCAGCCGCATCCTCCCGGCCCTCAGGGCTCCAGCCCGCCCCGCCGTGCCACCCCTCGCCCGCCGCCCGCGCGCAAGCACCTGGATGCCCTTCAGGTTCATCCTGCGCTTGGGCGGGTGGCAGGGCAGGAAGTATCTGCTGTCCTCGGGCGAGTCCTCGGAGGTGGAGGAGTCGTCGGCTTCCTGGCCGTTGGTCCTGGGGCCGGCATCCCCGAAGCTCTGGGAGATGATGGTCACGGGCAGGTTCCGGGGCAGACTCTGCAGACAGAGGAGCCGGCGGGGTGGGGCGTGAGCAGCAGCTGCCGGGCCACGAGGCCGCTCTGCCGATGGTGCCGCCACGCCCCGGGGCCCAAGCTCGGGACGCCTGCCCTCCTCTCCTGCCCCCGGCCCCCATCTACCCGGAGGCCGGGCCATCTTCCGGCCCCACGCCCTCTCTCCTCGCAGTCCCGTCCAGCCTCCCGCCAGCCAGAGCCTGGAGCAGTGACGGGACCCGCCCCTCCCCCCTCCCCCCTCCCCCCCCAGCTGGTCCTGGCCCCTCTGGGCCGAGGTGCAGTCCTCTCCCCATTTCCAGCCCCGGCCTGAGCTAGGAATACAGAAAACACGGCCAGGCCCGGGGGAAGCTCAGTGGTGAGCGCTGACCCATGAACCAGGAGGTCACGGTTCGGTTCCCGGTCAGGGCACACGCCCAGTTTGCGGGCTCGATCCCCAGGGGGGTGTGCAGGAGGCAGCCGATCAGTAATTCTCTCTCGTCCTTGATGTGTGTGTCTCTCTCTCCCCCATTCCTCCATGAAATCTGTGAACATATTTGGGGAAAAAACAAACAGAAAAAGAACAAAACCCATTGCCCAGTGACGGATCAAGGACAGAAACAGTGCCAGGGCCTGTCCTCTGAACCCATCGAGCTGAGGGGCGAGGGCATGAGGTCACGTCTGCTGACCCCCAAAGCCACGCCACGCCCACCGGCCGCCCTACAGCCTCCAGAGCCAAAGCTGCCTCACCTCCCTGCACAAGCCCCTGGCGACCCCTCCGGAGGGACAAGGCCGTCCTTCCACCACACGCCGCCCCCCCTCCTGCGGCTACTCCCACTGTGGCCCCTGCCTGTCCCCACCTCCCAGTCGGCCATCGTGGCCGCCCCGCCCCTGGCCTGGCCCGTCTGTCCCGTGGCCCCGTCTCGTCCGTACAGTTGGCAGCTGTCCCTGAGCCCCCGTGCCCAGGTGTCGGACAGACAGAGGCCCTTCCCGAGCGTCTGCGTGAGCCCGAGAGGCTCGAGAGCGGAGGGCACCGCACACAGGCGCCCGGTGGCCACACCGAAGCCTGTTGGAGGTGCCTCAGCCTGCTCCCGGCTCCACGCGCCCTTCACCGTGTAACTGACAACCTGCGCAAACGCCAGGCTCCGGTCTGCCTCCAGCCAGGCATCCTCGGAGGGGGTGGGCCTCCCACTCTCCCAGGCCCTGATAGTGGGGCCTCAGGCAAGCTGCTCGGGGCTTGTCGGGGTCCCTCCTTGGGACAGGAGGGGCGTGGTGGGCCTCCTGGTGGGCAGTCCTGCATGTTAAGCGAGATCTCGCACAGAAGGCGCTCTGCACCGTACCTGCACCCACACACCTGCACCCACACACCTGCACCCCCCCACAGGTCCCGAGACCCCCCCACAGGCCCCGAGACCCCCCCACAGGTCCCGAGACCCCCCCACAGGCCCCGAGACCCCCCCACAGGCCCGAGACCCCCCCACAGGCCCGAGACCCACCCACAGGCCCGAAACACCCCCAAAGGCCCCGAGACACCCCCAAAGGCCCCGAGACCCACCCACAGGCCCGAGACCCACCCACAGGCCCCGAGACCCAGGCTGCTTTAATAACATCACCCGCTCGGGTGGCAGCGCTGCCTCCCCACCTCGCCCTGCCCACTAGGGGCTTTAAGGGGAGCAGGGAGCTTAACCCCGGTGACCACCCCGATGGCAGCGGGAACTACCGTGTGGCACCGAGAGGGAGCTGCAGCGACCTGGTGAGGGGCTTGTCTGAGATGCCCAGCCGGCAAGCGCCAAGCCGGGGTTTCACCTGCACATCTCCCTTCAGCACCAGCAGTGTCCGCTCATCACTGCACAGCCCACGGGAGGTTCACGGGCGTGGGCTGCTCCGGGGTGGCAGGGCGGGGTGGCAGGGCAGGGTGCCCCTCTCCACCAGGTGCAGGCGGGTGCCGGGCAGGGGCGGCCACGCCCAGCAGGCCCACCTGGTCCAGGCTGCCGCTGTCCCGGGACAGGCGCCGGAGCTTGCTCTCCAGGTTGACGATGCACGCTTCCCGCCGCACCATCTCGATCCGCATCTCGTCGTTCTTCTCCTCCAGCTCGCGGATCTGCTTCCGGTACTTGTCCTTCTCGATCAAGCACTGTGAGTACTGCGTCTGCGCCTCGTCCCGGGAGTGGAAGGCCTGCGGGGAGGGACAGGCCCCCTGGTTCTCCACCCCGTCTCCCCGGACACGCCTCCAGCCCAGCGGCAGCCCGGCGCTCCTGCTCTCTCCGCGGCCCCAGCTCCCGGCCCGTCACGCGCTGCCTTTCCCAGCAGCACGCATCCGGCTGGGCTCCAGCCGCGCGTGGGGCTCGGGCTCAGGGCCCTCTCCCGGGGGGCCCACTCCCTGGCCCGAGGCTCTTGTGATTCCCACTTCACAGAGAGGGCACGGAGCCTGCAGGGTGCCCGCGTGCTGCCGTCACACGCCTGAGTGACGGGCCCCGACCCGCCTACTCCGGAGACCAGCATTGAGGGCCACGTGGTCCAGCCGGGCCCACATGGTCAACTGCCTGTGCGCTCTGAAAGCTCCGTTGGAATTCATCTTTGAAACGGAGGTAGGAGAGCCCGGCTGGCTGGGCGCCTGGCGGGGGACGGGGCGGGGCCTGGGCCCAGAACCCCGAGTCCTCAGCCGAGTGTCCCCTCCCGTCCAGAGCACTGGGCTCACGGGGAGCTCTGAGGACCGCTCTGAAAGGGCATCGACATGGCTCATGCCTCGGGGACACCGGTTGGGTATCTTTTATCCTCATCTGTCACCCGTGTCACCCCACGGTTCCCCGGAATTTTCTAGGGGACACAGAGAGCCTTTGAATTGTCCTGAACGGCGAATTGGGAGCTCCGTCAGCCGGGAGGAGGCGGCTGGTTTTACTGGTAAAGGCTCCGTGGGCCCTTCTCGGCCGCCACCGGGGTGCCCTGGCCCTCGGTGCTCCTCTGACCCTCAATCCCCCACCGGCCCTCTGTTCCCCCCCCACGGCCCTGTGCCCCCAGCCCCGTCCCCCCTGGCCCTGTCCCCCTGGCCCCGTGCCCCCGTCCCCGTCCTCCCGGCCCTGTGCCCCCTCGGGCGGCGTGGCGCACCTGGTCGCGCTCGCGCTCCACCTCCTCCAGCTGCAGCATCACGGTGCTCATGCGGTGCTTGTACATCTCGCAGTCCTTCCCCAGCGTCGAGCACTTCAGCTCCAGGTCTTCCTTCTCCTCCAGGTACTGCGGGGGGACAGGCGGCGGGCGGGCGGGTGGTCAGCGTGCCGCCAAGTCACCCGCAGGCCAGGCCGCCGCCCCCAGTGGCAGCCAGCTGACCGGCAGGGACTGCGGCAGTGGGTTAGTCCATGACCTGGGAGTGGCTCAGACCTACTGTGCGCCAGGGGAGGGCATGGGGGAGGTGCAGACCCGGTGCGTGCCCCCCCCCCCCCCCAGGCCTGCCGTCAGGAAGGGAGACGGGACCCCACGGACAGTGACCAACAGCTGCAGGTGCTGGTGCTGGGCGTGGGGCGGGTACCCCTGGGTCAGGGAGAGGGGCCGGGCAGCAGGGTGGGCGGCCGCCCGCCCACCTTGTCCCGCAGCCCCTCGGCCTGGCGGGTCTCCTCCTGCAGGTTGTAGATCTTGTTGACCAGCTCCTGCCGGTCCTCCAGCGCCTCCTTGCGGTCATGCTCCAGGATGTCCAGGATGGCCTTGTCCGAGTCGGGCAGGCTGCGCTGCCCGGCCTGGGGCGGGAGAGAGGGTGGGTGCAGGGCCACAGAGCCTGCGGGAGACACCCGCAGACACCCGAAGGCCACGCTGAGCCACGGGGCAGACACCCACAGGCCACGCTGAGCCGCAGGGCAGAGCCAGAACAGAGAGCTGCTGCCTCTGGAGGTCCTTAGCTGCTTGTTAGGTAAGAGTGTTATCACCTGGCAAGAAGCATAAGCCCCTGCGGCCGCCAACACCCCGAGGCCTGCTGTTTACAACACCCCGAGGCCTGCTGTTTACAACACCCCCAGGCCTGCTGTTCACAACACCCCCAGGCCTGCTGTTCAGCCCCAGCTCTTATCGGAGCCCCAGAAGCTGCTCCCCGAACACTTCACAGGTGACAACAGACAGGGCAGGCCTGCCGGTGGACGCCACCTGCCTGCCAAATAGGCTCCGGTCCGTTCCAGTGACACCGGCTCATTGTCAGCACAGGCACCGAGCAGCCAGTCGGGGGGGCGGGGGGGGCGGGGGCGGGGGAGGGTAGGGGAGGCAGGGGAGTCTGGGGGAGGCAGGGGAGTCTGGGGGAGGCAGGGGAGGAAGGGGGAGGCAGGGGAGTCTGGGGGAGGCAGGGGAGGAAGGGGGAGGCAGGGGAGTCTGGGGGAGGCAGGGGAGTCTGGGGGAGGCAGAGGAGGAAGGGGGAGGCAGGGGAGGCAGGCGGCCTCCTCTCTCCCTTAGGTGTGTGCTGGGCCGTCACTCTGCGGAGACGCCCTCCGTCCCCACACGCTCCGTGCGGACAGAGGCAGGAGGACTCGGAGTGTTAATAAACCCACAGGCTGACCTCGGAGGTTCTTGGGATTTCTTTTGGTTCATCCTCACCTGGGATAGTTTCCCCATTGATGTTTTTTAGAGAGTGGAAAGGGGCGGGAGAGAAACATCGATTGGTTGCCTCCCTCACGTACTCTGATAGGGGCTGGGGATCGAACCCAGGACCCTTTGGTACCGGGCTGGCGCTCTAACCACTAAGCCAGCCACGGTGAGTTTCTCCGTCTTTCAGGACAAGCAGGCCTCCCTGTCACACTCGCCTCCCTGCGCTCAGGGCACTGATTGTGGAGTGGGTCAGTTAAAGAAGCTTTTCACAAGTATCAGGTCACGTACTGTCACGTGTCTGAGAAGGGGTGGTGTGGTCACCCCCAGTCTTCCGAGGAGGAAACTGAGGCGCCCCTGGTGATGTGGGTTGCCGGTGGCCCTGCAGTCACCTGCCCCGTAGGGAGCGGCTCTAGGGTCGAGCCTCGGGCTGACCTGTGGCAGGGCCACAAAAACGTCCCAGCCTGGAGGGCAGAGCATGATTACGCCTGACCCGGCAGCCCTCCCTCCTTCCTTCCTCAGTAGCTAATGGGCTGGGGGAGGTGCAGGAGGTGCTGCCAAAACAAGAACATCTGTATACGTGTTAGTCCACCCTGGTTGTAATCAGACCATAAAACAGAGCATCCGCCTGCAGCTGGGTCTTTCGTGTCCTCATCCAGGCACGGGAGATGCACTGAGCCCCAGCTGTATTCTCTCGTCTGTCTCTTCTTCCATCCTTCACTGCCCTCCTCAGGCTCACCGTTGGCCGTGCTGGCCTGGCACCCTGCCCTGCCCTGCCCTGCCCTCACCTGCTGGCCCCTCCCTGCCCTGCCCTCACCGGCTGCCCCCTCCCTGCCTCCCCTCCCCCTCCCCCCCCCCACACACCTGGATGATGGACTGCAGCTCTTGGATCTTGGTCTTCAGCATCTCGTTCTCACGCTCCAGCTCCAGCACCTGCTCCCTCTTGGGCCGGCTCTCGATGTCGTTCTTCAGCTTCAGGGACTGGTTCCGCTCCAGCTTGCACTCCTCCTCCATCTTGTTCAGCCGGTGCTTCAGCTGGTCGATCTGCGCAGCCGGGCGCCGAGGGTGTGGGGTTGGCCAGGGCCCCGAGGCGGCATCGCTCCCCAGGCCCCCTGAATGCGGCCCCACCTGGGCCGTGCCCCTCCCTCCGTCCAGTGGCAAAGGGCCCACCGAGCCTTTTCCAGTAAAACCGGCCGCCCCTCCCGGCTGAGGGAGCTCCCGACTCGCCGTTTAGAACGACGAGCCAATTCAAAGGCTCTCTGTGTCCCTTAGCAAATTCCGGGGTAACTGGAAACGGGTGGCAGGGGGCAATAAAAGATACCTATCCGGTGTCCCCGAGGCATGAGCCATGTCGATGCCCTTTCACAACGGTCCTCAGAGCTCCCCGTGAGCCCAGTGCTCTGGAAGGGAGGGACGACCCGGCCGGGGACTCGGGCTCTGGGCCCACCCTGACTCCCCCCCGAGCGGCCCTGCTCCCCTAGGCTCTGTCCCTGTGGGCTCACAGCAGGCTTCACTGGAAAGGACAGCGTTCCTGCGGAAAGGCCCCAGGCTCAGGTCTACCGGGCCTGCCAGGGGCAGTGCCAACATCTGGAACCGGGGCAGCTGGAGATGTGCTGGGCGTCACCCTCAGGGTGAGTGTCAGGATCGGGGCCAGAAGACTCTCACACCTGGTGCCTAAGCGAGTCTGCTGCCCCGGACCCTGGCCTCAGCACAACAGGAGGGGAGGCACGGGGGTGGGCGTCCTTCGTCAGTTCCAGGCTCACGGAGAGGAGGGTGTCAGGATGTCTGGCAGGTGGAGGGCCGCGGGTTTAGCTAGGAAAGGCCAGCTCTGCTCCCCTGCTCCCAGCCCGGGGGGAGGGGGAAGACAGGGACCGAGAGAGGCCGCGGGGGAGCAGCCTGGCGCTGAGACGTGCCGAGGGACTCGAGGACCAGATGGGCCTTTCAGTTCTAGACATGCTGTCCCACTATGACTACACCTTTTGGGGGGGGGGAGCGGGGGAGGGACACCACGAGGGAAAGTTCCGGGATAGAACCGTAGGAGCCCCATCCTAGGTTAATGGCCCCGCATGCTGGACAATGTGGCTCAGGAGTCACCCCTCCTTAGAGGCCGTGGGCAAAGTCCTCGTCAGCATCTTGGGAGGTCAACCTGAGTGCCCTGTGCCGGGCCGACCCCCAGTCGCACCTGAGGGGGCCTGGCATGCCTGCACGGAGGGGCACACCTGGGCCAGCCACTTCCCCGGGGGCTCACGGTGCAGCGCCTCGCCTCTGAGGCGTGGGCATTATTGCCGTGACTACCACTGACAAATGAGGGAACTGAGACCGAGGGTCAACTCACTGGGAAAGCAGAAGCCAGATTCGAATTCCCATCTGCAATGTTTAAAGGCTCCTGCTCTTAACACGCACCCCCGACTGCCCGTTACACCTCCGATTCCATCCGCCCGGATTCTAGTGGGTTGTTTACTGATCTGTCCGCTTCAGCTAAATTGTATGTGACCTGGCCAGAAATCAGGTTATTTATCCCCGCGTCCCCCACAGTGCTCAGCACACTGCCTTACACATGGCAGGTGCCTAATAAATATTCTGAGAGTCTATTTCCACCCTGAAGCCAGAGCGATCCATCTGGAAATAAATCAGCTGTCACTCCCCAGCGCTCAATCCTTCAGTGGCGTCCCATCACAGCTGCAATGACGGCCAAGGTCTCGCCGTGTCCCCTTGATCGGGACGCTGGCCACCTCCCCCTCCTTTCCTGCCACTTGCCCCTTTGGCTCCAGAAGCACCACCAAGCATGCCCCCTGCTGGGGGCCTTGATCGCTCCGAGCTCCACCCTGAGACCTGCATGGCTGGCCCTCCCCGTCCTCAGGGCTCTGCCCCCGGCCCCTTCTCACGGGCCTTCCCGACCATCTATACCAGTAAGAGGATAATATGCTAAGTAGACCAGATAGACCAGACGTCTTCCCAACAAAGCTGCAGCGGCTGCGAGGGCCGAGGGGGACTGGCAGCCGGGGCAGCGCCTTCCCCTGACCGCCCGGTCACCTCCCACAGAGGGAGGCCAGACTGTGGCTTAGGCCCGCTCCCTGCAGGGAGCAAGCTGTCGGTAGGACATTCCCAGAGGGTTCCCGGACTGTGAGAGGGGGCAGGCCAGGCTGAGGGACCCCCTGCCCCAGTGCACGAATTTTTGTGCACCAGGCTTCTAGTCCTACATAAAACAGCACCCCCACCCGCCAGCCTCGTGCTCTCTGCGTTCCTCTTCTGAACCTCGCTCGGCACTCCCTGGCGTTTATAATGGATGCAAGAGGTGGAGGCGAGAGCTGATGGATGCAGGGCTGGGGAGGAGGCCGGCGCTGGTCAGAGGGTGGTGCCGGGCCAGGGGGCCGGGGCTTGCGTTACGTATCCCTGGGACGGAGCCTGGCGCGGGGCCGCTCAGGACTCGAAAGGAATGAATGAGTTAAGCAAATGCCCTTCCCTCCACTTCGGCGCTAAAGTCTTTAATGACCTCAATTACGTGCTGGCGGCTCGTTCGCCGGGAGGTGTCCTGGCTCTGGGCCTGCCCGCTGACCTTTCTGCAGGGACGGGCGGAGGCCTGCGCCCAGGCCCTCGTGCCTCTGGCAGCAGGCGGTGCCCCCTCCTCGCTGACTCCAGGGGGGCCATCATCTGGGCGTGGCCCCTTCCATCTCGCCACCCCCCGGCCAGGTGCACAGTCTGTGTGCGCCGTCTGCACATGCGCCTAGCAGGGGTCCTCAAACTACGGCCCGCGGGCCACATGCGGCCCGCCGAGGACATGTATCCGGCCCGCCGGGTGCCGCCGCCTGTCCTGCTTAGCAGCCGACTTGTCCCGGGCCTGCAGTGCGCATAGGAATTTGTTCATAGTTTTTTTTTTAAACTATAGTCCGGCCCTCCAACGGTCTGAGGGACAGTGAACTGGCCCGGTTTAAAAAGTTTGAGGACCCCTGGTAAAGCACCTGGGCCCGAACAGGAGGGAAGCCCCACTAGGTCGGTGTGCACCTGCCTGCAACAGACCTGGGCTCCCAGCGGGACCTAAGCTGCGGTGGGCTGGTATACGCACGCCTGCACATGCGCACGCCTGCACATGCGCACGCCTGCACATGCGCACGCCTGCACATGCGCACGCCTGCACATGCGCACGCCTGCACATGCGCACGCCTGCACATGCGCACAGTAGGGGAAAGCCCCTGGTTCGGTGTGCGCATGCGCTCGGTGGGGTTTGGGCCAGAGGCGCTAGGCTGCGGGGGCGGTGCGCACGCGCGGGGTGGATGGAGGCCTCCGGCCCCGCCCCGGCCAAAGGCGAGGCTCTGCACCCGCGCTCCTGCCTGCACGCCCCGCTCACCTCGAGCTGCAGGTCCCGGCTGCGCATCACCGCCATGTTCTTCTCCTCGCTGAGCTGCGCGTAGCGCATGGCCAGGTTGTAGTTGTCGTCCTTGACCTTGACCAGCTCGTCGTTGTAGCCGTCGCGCTCCTCCTTCATCTTGTAGTAGCGCTCCTGGAAGGTGAGCAGCTCCACGCGCGTCAGCGTCAGCTGCTTCTTCTCGTCCTCCAGCTGCCGCGCCTTGGCCAGCAGCTCGCAGCGCTGCAGGTCCTTGGCCTTCATCTGCTGCTGCAGCTTGATGACCTCGTTCATGAGGAAGTGCGTGAGGCCCTCGTGGCCCTCCTCCACTGCGGGGGCGGGGGTGGTCAGGACGCCGCTCCCCATCACCCGCCCGCCCCGCCCGAGCTCTCACCGCCCCCCAGGTTTCACCCCCACGGGCCCTCCTCCACTGGGGGGGGGGGGTGGCAGTCAGGACGCCGCTCCCCATCACCCGCCCGCCCTTCCTGCCGAGCTCTCACCCCCACGGGCCCCAGACTCAAGGGGAGCAAAGCAGCTCACTCTGGTTGAGCTCGGGTCTGGCAGGGAGACAGACCTCAGGAAAGCGAGTGACGCAGAAATGTAACTGCAGACAGAGCCGTCAGGGAGAGAAGGCCCAGGCAGTGGAGTGCGAGAGGGGGTGGGGGGTGCGGGGGCAGGGCTCCCGGGCTCCTGACAGCGGAGCTGAAAGTTGAGTGTGGAAGGAGAACGCTCCCGGAAGGTGGGACATGGCGCAGGGGGACGCAGACATTTCAGGAGCCAGAGGAAGAGCAGGTGCCTGGAGCCCAGGGAGAGGCAGAGCTGGGCGGTGGGGAGGCTGGAGTGTCAGCAGGGGCTGGGCCACGGCGCCCTGGGGGCCGCAGGAAGGACGGGTCTTGGGAAGGAGCAGCAGGAGGTTTTATGCAGGGAGGTCTGCGAGGCGGAGAAGGCCCGAGGCAGGCAGGGGTGGACGGGAGAGCTGATGGGATGCAGGGCTGGGGAGGAGGCCGGCGCCGGAACGTGTAGGAAGGGACGTAAGACAAGCCGTGCAGGGGCCTGGCTCAGGGATGCTGGAAGAGAGGAGGCCAGGACCGGCCCAGAGAGGGCGAGCAGCTGTCCGGCCACCGCCGTTCACCGGGGATGTGCCAGGAACACCCCCCTCTCGGCTCAAGCGTCCCTTTGCCGCTTTCATCATCGGGCAGAAATCAGGGGGACCAGCCCGCATGTGCTGTCCTCGCGTCACCGGGTCACCGCTCTGGGGCTGTCCCGCCAGGGGACACCCCCCCCCCCACCTCAGCCCACAGGCTCTCCGGGCGGAGCCACTCACCCACGATGGTGGAGAACCTGCGCGTGGGCTCCTTGCCGGTCACCAGCTTGTACAGCTCCGGATAGTAGAACTCCAGGCTCTCCAGGAACACCACGTAGCCCCTCTGGCCCTTGGTGTGCAGGATGTCCAGCAGCCGGCCTAGGGACACGGCCACGTCACGCGGCGTGAAGGCACAGGTGACCGGACCCAAGTCCCCGTGTCTCGTCTCCTCGGAGAAGACGGCGTCGCCACCGCTGTCCCTCCCGAGTGCCTCCCGGACCCCGGGGCTGGGATCACACGCCGGGCCCTCAGCGGGGAGGCGGTGGCTGTCAGCTCCCTTCCTCTGGACCCGGGGGGACCCGGGCACACCACGGCCTCAGGAAGCCTCCAGCCTCACAGAGCTCCCCGGCGACCGGGTTTCGATGAGCCACGCTGGCCTCGGCTCCTAATCGGAGGAGGTGGACGTGCAGTGGCCGCTACAGAGTGGAGTGTGTTCTCTGGGCTTCGGAGCAAAAGACAAACACCTGTGCGGGGAGCTCGCGTCCCCGGAAGCAGGCCGCTCTCCCTGGGGGGCCACAGCGCCTGGGAATGTCGCTAACCCCAGGGGCATGTGCCGCAGGTCTCTGCCCACTGGTTCCCCTTAATGTTTACAGGCCTTGGCCTCCCTTAAACATTTTACTTCCAGACGTTTCTTCCCTGGAGGCCCTCGAGCTGACTGTGTCCTCAGGCAGGACACGCGCGTTTCATCTTGTGTGGGCTGCCGGCGAGGGGGCTGCTGGTGTGGCTGCCGGTGTGGGGGCTGCCGGCGTGGGGGCTGCTGGTGTGGCTGCCGGCGTGGGGGCTGCCGGCGTGGGGGCTGCCGGTGTGGCTGCCGGCGTGGGGGCTGCCGGTGTGGGGGCTGCTGGTGTGGCTGCCGGTGTGGGGGCTGCCGGCGTGGGGGCTGCCGGAGCAGTGCGGGGCAGGGCTGGTGACAGCGCGCTGGGTAGGAGAGCGCTGCGATTGGGGGATGTCCGTCAGGAGAGCGTGCCGTGATGGGGATGAGTGCTGTGTTCACAAAGGACAGTCAGCGCACGAGCCGCTCACCACCCATCACGCGGTGGGAAAGGGACTCCCCAACCTTTTAATGTGTGAGCCACAGAGAGAGACATTTATCCTGGGAACCTGCGTGCCCTCACAGAGACAGAGACGCACGTGTGTAACCACACAGGCACATATGTAGAACCAAAACTAGTTTCACCAACCGCACTTATCACCTTGCAGGAAGGTAATGAAGTGCCAGGCGCCCTGAGGCAGTCTGACGGACCCCTTCTCAGCAGAATCTGGGGTGTCCCCCAAAACGTACGCACCCTTTGAGCAATTACATAGGCAGTGTTTACTAATAAAGTACATTTCCTTTTCGAAACTGAGCTGTCAGCTGTTGAAGTGTGCACACGTGTTTTGGGGACACCCTGTATTTTTAAACGGATGAAATGCACTGGCTTCCAAAGCGTATCACTTACAATAGAATACAGTTCTCTAATAGGAAAGTTATGATTCAGTAAGAAATGTGCTTCTTTCTGCATGAAATAACACAATCTCTTGGCAGATCTAACAGCTACTCTAATTTCGAGGGAGCGATGAGTGTAAATGGTGTGTGGAGAGATCTGTCACCGCGGCGACACGATATGGAGACATCGGTAATTGTGACGGGTGACCAAGTCACAGGTATGGCTAATCACCTGATGTGTCGCCTGCCTACATCCGTCATTGGAGGGGTGCTGCGCCCCCTCCTACCTCAGGCCAAGGTAGGAAAGTCACCCTATTTCCCCACTCTCCGCGTCCGGGACCCTCTTAGTTCTCCCGCTTGGTGGGGGTGGGGTGGGGGGGTCCAGCTGAGTAATTCCCTAACGCGGGCGCGCTAACCGGAGGGGTCTCCTGGGGCCCCGCCAGGGGCCGCCGCCCCGCCACCCCCGCCGCCCCGCTGCCTGGACTCACCGGCGCGGTTGATCTTGGAGGGCAGCATGGGCGCGTTGAGCACCTCGTCCTCGTCCTGCTCGTCAATGACCTTGCACTGGCGCAGGTAGGGCGTCAGCTTGGCCGGGTTGATGTAGCGGCTCAGCATGTGCCGGTTGCACTCCACGTTCTCCCACAGCGCGTCCTCCTCGTCCTTCAGCGTCTCCATGTAGTCGTCCATCTCGGCGCCGCCCCCTGGCACACACAGGCCACGGGTCACCCGAGAGCTCACAGGCCACGGCGTGCCGTCCTCCGGGGTGACCCCTGGACGCTGTTGGGCTAATAAAGGTCCAGCAGGGCCTGGGTGGGCGTCATCCCCGGCACCGAAAGGTTGCTGGTTCGGTTCCCGGTCAGGGCACGTGTCTGGGTTCCGGGCTCCATCCCCGGAGCGGGGGCGGCGTGGGGGAGGCAGCCGATGGATGTTACACTCTCACATGGGTGTTTCTCTCTTGTCCCTTCCTCTCGCTCTCAAATCAATAAGCGATTCTTTAAAATGAATGAGTGAATGAGTGAGTGAGTGAGTGAATGAAAAAGTCAGGCAGAGAAAGCATTATGGCATTCTAACCATTTAAGGAAGGAAGGGAGAGGCCTGGCCAGGGAGCTCAGGTGGTTAGAGCATCGTCCCGGTTTGCCAATTCGGCTTCGATCCCTGGGCAAGGCACGTGTGAGAATCAATCAGCGAGGGCACACGTCAGCGGAGGGGCCAACGGGTGTTTCTCTCCCCCTCCCCCTCCCCTCCCCCTCGCTAAGATAATAAGTAGATGAAGATAAAGGAGGGGACGTGGATACAGTCATACGGGTGAGCGAGAGCAGGCGTACAGCTGTTTGTCAGGGAAAAGACACGGGTTCTCGTTCTGACAGCAGCTTTACGAACTGTGTTCACCCACTCACACCCTAGCGCTGCCTTCGCCCGCCCCGCGTGTGTTCCTGTCTGTACTAACCGAGAGCAGTGGGTGGACCAGCCACAGCCTGAAAGGAACAGTTACTGGGCGAGGGGACACGGCGCAGCGGGCCTCAGCCCTCCCGTCCACGTGGTCACGCCTCGCGGGCTTCTGTCCCCGCCCAGGACGACGGCGCTGTTATTTTTTGTGGTGCCGTCTCCCGCCGGTGGTGTGCTGTGCCCTTCCTCGTTTCCTTTCCTTTCCTTTTTTTAAATATAGTTTATTGATTTTTCACAGAGAGGAAGGGAGAGGGATAGAGAGCTAGAAACATCGATGAGAGAGAAACATCCATCAGCCGCCTCCTGCACACCTCCTACTGGGGATGTGCCCACAACCCAGGTCCATGCCCTTGACCGGAATCGAACCCGGGACCCTTCAGTCCGCAGGCCGATGCTCTATCCACTGAGCCACACCGGTTAGGGTTCCTCATTTCCCTTTTCACCTTGCTTGCTTTTCTCTACGTTTTCTGAGGCTGATTGAGGTTGCTGTATATGTCCGATCGGTTCGTTTCTAAACAGCTTTAATGAGCTGTAACTTAGGTAGCGTACCATTCACCTTCCGAAAGTGTGCGATTCAAAGTGCACTCACAGAGTCGCCCAACGATCACCCCAGTTAATTTTGGGACCGTTTCATCACCCCCCACACGCAGCTCCAGGTGCACGCCTCCCCCATCCCCCCCGCCGGCCCTCGGCAGCCGCTAACGTCCTTCCGAGAGAGACCTCGCCTTTGCTGGGCCCTCATGCACGGCAGGCACGCAATCACGCTGCCCTTGCTGACATCCTCTCACTCGACTGCCAGCGCGACAAAGCCTGCGCCTCACGGGCTCGCTCATGTTTGACAGCGGCGTTGTTCCTCCCCGCCCCCCGCGTTTTGACCTGAGCCCGCAGCACTGGTTCTGGCGAGAGAACCTGGAAGCGTCCGGGCCAGGAGCTAGGCCACGGCCCTGCTCCACGGAGCCACGGAGCCACGTCGCGGAGGGAGGGACGCGGCGGCTCCGGGGCAGCCCCAGACACGGGGTTGGAAGAGGAGGTTTCAGAGCGTACGTGTGTCGTTTAGTGAAAAGCACTTTTGGTCTTTGTCCCCGTTCCCTGCAGCTCTCGGGGTCTCGAGGGCTCCGTGTCCTCCGTGAGGTAATGCGAGCCTTCTCACTAGGGGCCCTGGGGAGCGCCCGGGTGGGCTGGTGGCAAGCAAGTGCCTGGAGGTGCCTCAGCCCCCCCCCCCCCCCCCGACCTCTGCGGAGGGGAGAAGCCAGAGCGAGTTCAGTCCTCCATGGCGCCCGGCCGGCGTGGCTCCGTGGTTGAGCGTCGACCTATGAACCAGGAGGTCAGGGTTCGATTCCCGGTCAGGGCACAGGCCCAGGTTGGGGGCTTGATCCCCGGTAGGGGACGTGCACGAGGCAGCCGATCCGTGATTCTCTCTCATCATTGATGTTTCTCTCTCTTTCTGCCTCCTCCTTCCTCTCTGAAATCCATAAACATATTTAAAAGAGGGGAAAAAGTCCTCCACGGAGAAGGACTTAATCAGCCATGCCCGTGTAAGGACACCCCCATAAAAACCCCTAAACACCAGGGTTCCCAGAGCTTCCGATTTGTGACCTCAGCTCTAGGGCCCTGGGCCTGGGCATCTGAAGGGGGGCAGGCTGGTGAAGCTGAAGCCAAGTCTAGGGCGGTGGGCACCCCGATACCCAGTGCTGCCTCCTCCTCACACCCTCTCAGCGGCTGCCACCCTACGGTCCCATCTGTGTCAAACAGACCCCTGGCCCCAGCCGATGGAGCTGCCCACGAGGACCCACCCATGCACCGGTTGCACCTCCGCCTGGGCTTCCACGCGGCCAGAGACCGCGGTCGGGGAGCGGGCTGGGGGCTGAGCCAGAGGCCGGCACCTGGACGCCGCGGAGGTCAGAGCCGGGCCACCCACAGCGGGCAGCGCGGGGGGCAGGCCCGTCTCTCTGGGTCTCTGACTCCAGTTCCCGGCCCCGTGAGCCCGGCCACGCGTGGCTCTGCGCCTCCCGCGTGGTGTCTGGTCCCCGCTGTCGACGTTGGCGATCTCCCAGTTAACCGAGCTGTTTGGCCTGGGCCTTCGCTACACGCGACCCAGCGCCCTGGCTGTTGGGCGTTTTGAGCAGCAACTGACAGTGGTTAAAAGTGAGGACGCAGCCCCTTCAGGCCCGCAGAGTCTGCACAGACGGCAAGCTGCCTTCATCACCAGCGCACGGACGCCCTGGCCTCCAGCCCATTGCAAACTCGGTGCGGGCCACCTGGGCTGGGGGTGGGGGCGGGTGGCTCCCGCCGCATAAACATGCCGCCTCCGTCGCTCGCTCCCGATGAACCTGCCTTTGCTCTTTCCAAGGCGTCAACCATGTTGGACGCTCCTCCCTCCCTGGATGTATATATTTTAAATACATTTTTGGTTTCAGAGAGGAAGGGAGAGGGAGAGAAACGTCAGTGACGAGAGGAAATCATGGATCGGCTGCCTCCTGCACACCCCCTACTGGGGATCGAGTCTGCCACCGGGGCCTGTGCCCTGACCAGGAATTGACCTGTGACCTCCTGGTTCACAGGTCGATGCTCAGCCACCGAGCCATGCTGGCCAGGCCCTCCCCTGAATCTTCACCAGAGCTGGTGGCCACTCCAACCCAACACCGGCAGGTCTGACCAGGGCCTGGCGTGGTCTTGAGTCAAACCCTGGCCACGCTGGTCTGTGTATAAATAGCGGGAAGAGCAGGTTCCAGGCTCCCGGGCAGGCCCCACGGGAAGGGCCGCTGTGCTCACCTCTGTACCGTCCCACCTCCGCCCTCACTCACTGGAACACCGACCACGGGGCTCCCTGCTGCTGTCACCGTGAAGTTCAAAGTCTTCGCCTTGACCCCGAGGCCCTGGGTGGCCCGCCCCGCCCGTCCCCGCGGCCTCCGCCTGGCTGTGTCCCCGCACCCGCCGCCTCTGCGTGTCCCTGGGAGCTGCTGGCTTCAGAGCCGGCTTCCCGCGCCCTCTGCGGGGACCTCCCCTCGCCGCCCCTCACTCTCAGGTCACCTCGCTCTGTGCTCAGTGAGAAGGAGAGGCAGGCGTGACGTACCTGGCATGTGGCAGGTGCTCAGGACACCGCTCCCTCCCGTGACCGAGGCCTGAGCGTCACTCCTCGCGGCCTGGGCTCATCCCTCCCTGAGCCAGGCTCCTCCGGGGCCGGGGGCTGCGGTGGCCGGGCTCTGGAAAAGGGGAGAAGCGGACTGGCGCGGAGCTGGAGGGCGAGGGCCAGGGGCCATTCGGGGACCACAGCGGTGCCCAGCAGCGCATCTCTCCCGGGACGGGGGCCATGGGGTGACCGCGCCCCGGAGCCACTGGAGGAAGAGCTGTGGGTCCAGCCCGTGGCAGCCTGAGGAGCCACAGCCCCCGGTTCTGAGGCCCCGGGACCGAGATGGACAGAGGTCCCCTTGGGTTACCCCAGGCGGGGGAGGGCTCCCCACAGCGTGAGAGGAGCGTGCTGAGTGGACGCTCCCATCGGCCCTCGCTCAGGGGTCAAGGGCAGCGCACGTCCCAGAGCCCAGAGGACCTGCCTTCGCTCTGAGTGGCATCTGCAGCCCGCGGCGCCATGGGTCAGCGGGACAGGCACTGGCAGCTTCCCCAGGCTGCTGCTCCGGGGCTCACGGGGGCAGGGACCAGTCTCCTCTGGAGAAGGGAGGCGGGAGGGGAGGGAGGCTCAGCCCTGAGCCGGCTCAGGCGGTGCTGGCTCGGGGGTGAGGGGCCCGGGCGCCCGCTTAATCAGGAGCCCGCCGGTTTGGGCCGGAGGACTAATCGCAGGCGACGCCGGCCCTCCCCGAGCTGACAGAGTTGTTCTCGCCGGGTGTCATCTCGATCGCAGGGAGCTGTCACAGGCCTCGCCCCAGGGAGCGCGCGACACGCTTCTCTGGAGGACGCCGTCTCCTTGGCGTCCCCGAGGCCTCCCTGCCCGGCGGCCGGGACAGGAGCAGCTGCCCGCTGCGGGCACCGCGGGGAGGGCCGCGGGGACGGCTGCGGGCCGAGTGCCCAGCCAAGGTGAGCAGGCCGCCCACAGGCAAAGGGAAACGGTTTTCTTCCTTCCAAAGCAGGGGGGACGTGGGTTCGTCCACACCCAGAAGAAAAGGCTTCTGGGAACTGGCTGCAGGAGAGGCTCCTTTGCAAGGGGCAGAGCGTAGGTCAGCCGGGGCCGGGCCGGTACCGCCACCGGGCGTGTCCGCACAGGCTGGGGGAGCCGAGGCGCAGGGCAGCCAGGAGCGAGGCCGCCCTCCGACCTCTGCCCTCGGGGTTGGCCCACCCCCCGAGGAACCCAAGGTCGGGGACGACGAACAGGCTACGTCTCCCGGGAGACGGAGCCCATGGGTCACATCCGCAGGAGGCAGCTCTGGACCAGGCTTGCTGGCCGCCTCTTCATCCCCGCTCCACAGAGCCCCGGACTGCCTTCCTTTAAGTCCGCCTTTTAAACGTCTCTAACCAGAAAGTGTCTGTACAGCAGCGCCCTGAGATATGGCTGCAGCGCCCGAGCCTGAAGCAGAAGCGAAACCAAGTTCGGAGACGGCAGATACCGGCTCGGGGTGAAAAAGAGCTATTGCTTCTCGCAAAGGAATCGATGGCTCGGGAGGTGGGAGTCAGGCCGGCCGGGGAGCCCATCCATCCCGCACGGCGCCCGTTAGCCGACAAGCAGCGCTGTCCACGCGGCCTGGGCGCTCCCGAAGGACGGCCACCCCCCCGGGGAGGGCCAGGAGGCCCCAGGAGGGGGGAGCGGGAGCAGAGTGCGCGGAACGAGGCGAGGCTTTAGAAAACACCATCTAATTGTGAGAATCCATTAGAGATGAGAGAAGGTACAGCGGCCATAAAGTAACGCTATGAAAAGGAACCAAGAATGGGTTCTCGGCAATTAAAATAAGGTAGCAGACATCTGTAATTAATAGATTTGGAAGATAACGTTGAAGAAATCTCCCCAAAAAGTTAGTAAGAAGTTAAGGAAGATGAGAAGGAGGGCTGAGGTCCACGTAGAAGGTCTAACACCCAATAAGCAGACATCCTCGGAAGAGACGACAGAGGTTATGCTTCCTTTCTTGTGCATCTTTTGAGGAGATCCTATAAATGAAGGGATGAAACGATCAAAGAAAGACTATTCGAGGATCCTCCACGTGGAAGACTCTGAGTCTTCCGATGGACGAGATTGTGAGCACGCAGGACAGCCAGGGAAGAGCCTTCCCAGAACCTCACGCTGAGCGGTCAGGCCACCAGCGAGCACGAGACCCCGGAAGCGTCCGGAGAAGAATAGCAGGGCACCCGGGAAGGTCTGGAAGCGAGGTTGGCCTCAGGCTTCCAGTAGCAGCTCCGGAAGGAAGCTGGGAGGCAGGCAGGCAGGCAACCCCTTCACATTCTCGGTGGAAAATACCGTTAAATCTGGGATTGTCACCCCACGGTGAGGAGTAAAGACGGACGAGAGCTTCAGAAAGGCAAGGACTCTAGACACTGATTTCCTAGTCCCCGTTCTTGGGGAGCTCCCTGAGGATCTGCGCCAGCAGAACGAGGGGCCCGAACGCACAGAGGAAGGTCTGGAGCCCAGGAAACGGGATGTGACGGGCCGAAGCATCAAGGAAAGTTCCGGATGAGAGGGATGCCGTGAAAAGCAGCAGCCAGGATTGCGGCAGAGCCGTCCAGGGCCCGCGAGAGACGCTACCAGGGCGAACGTACTGAGTGGTCATCTCGTATCCTGTATAATCAAGGGCTAATGTGCAAACCGACCTGACGGCGGGCCCACGGGTCGCTATGACACGCGCTGTCCACCGGGGGGCAGATGCTCAACGCAGGAGCTGCCCCTGGTGGTCAGTGCGCTCCCACAGGGGTAGCACTGCTCAGCCAGAAGCCAGGCTCACGGCTGGCGAGTGGGGCGGCCTCTGCGGCAGCACTAAGGATGTCCGACTGCCGGCTGAGGCCTGGTCCCCAGGGGGAGGGGGCCTAAGCCATCCGTTGGACATCCCCTGAGGGCTCCCGGACTGCAAGAGGGTGCAGCTGGGCTGAGGGCCCCCCCCCAGTGCATGAATTTTGTGCACTGGGCCTCTAGTATTTGATAATGTAGGACATAATATTGTGAAGCAAAGGACTGGTCTGAGAGTCAGATGGGAAAAATTAAGGACAGGCACATGAAAACCCAAAACCTCAGCAAATGAAAAAGAGAGGCAAGCGTAACTCCAGGAAAAATAAAAGGTAAGAAAGGGAACATAATTACCGGCCTCAGTCGGCCTCAACATTAACAGTATTCACCTCGTCACGAAATGTGGCGCACAGCACCGTGGCCCACGTGCGTGGGGAGAAGGGAGGAGGGGGGCACGCGGCCGGGTTCCAGAGGACAGCGGAGTCCGCATCTACCGCGCGGCACGCCAACAGAAATGACGGAGCAGACACAGCAACACGTGGAAGGCACGCGTATTGCCCGGAAACACGGCGGTGGGTCTCGGAGGAAGACGATGGAGTTAGAAGTGGTTGCCTTTGGGGGTCAGGACTGGGGATGCTGCTGGCCAGGCTGGGAACCGATGGCTTTCACTACAAGCCTGCTTAACCTTTTATTGCCCCCGCCCGCCCCCTCCCCCACACACTGATTTTTGGAGAGAGTGGGAGGGAGGGAGGGAGAGAGAGAGAGACATTGATGTGAGAGAGAGACACATCGATTGGTTGCCTCCCACACCCACCCGGACCTACAACCCAAGTATGTGCCTTTGACGGGACTCGAACCGGCGACCCTTCAGCCTGCAGGTCGATGCTCTAACCACCGAGCAGCCAGAGCGAGCCTGCTTAACTTGTAAACCCTGCATGGCATGCATGATCTTGGCAAAAACATTAATAAGAAATGACATACAGCAATCGTTGGAAATACGGACACTGCGTGGCGGGCTGAAGGGTCAGACAGCCACCTCCCTTCTCTGCACACTCACCACGCCCCACCCTTGGCAATGCCTGCCGCACAGCTCACCCCTTCACAAGCCAGAAGTGTGTGCAGGGCACTTCGCAGACGCCCCTCCGTCCCCTTTGCAGGAGCGTGGTAGGGTAGGCTTCTGGCTCCCACGTTACGATGAGGAGGGAGGGTTAGGGAGTAAGCCCTGGGTGAGATCCCACAGCCGCTAGGGGTAGAGACCCCAGCCCTTCCCGACTCCCCATCACCGGGCCCTGAGGGAGCCAGCCACCCTCACAGGTAGTGTGTAGGAGGCAGAGCAGCTCAGTCCCCCTCCCCGCCCCCCGCCAGAGCCCTTGCTTCCCGGGCTCCGTGGCTTCCTTGTTCCTGTCTTGTCCCGTTTTGCTGGAGCGCACCCTCCCGCAGCTGCCCAGGAAGAGGTGTGGGGTCGCTGCTGTAGGCAGACACCCTGTGGGTCATCTCCTTTGACATAACCACCCTCCGAGGCGACCACTACTTCCCCTTTACAGAGAGGAGACGGGCTCAGAGGGGCTCGGCCACCCGCCCATGTCCAGCCCCGCTCGGCGCCCGCCGACCCCGGGGCCTTAGTTGCAGTAGGTGTCCCACATCTATTTGTCGGGCGGGAAAATAAAATCAAATCCGGATGCAACCGACCGTGACCCACACGCACAGGGAGAAGGGGAGGAGGCTGCTCTGACTTCGCAGCCACAGAGAGCCAGGCCCCTGGGAAGGAGCTGCCCCGCGGGACACGCCTCTGCTCTCCGCACTTGACCCTCGGGTGACCGCTCGGGGGCCAGATGGCCCCGGCAGGCAGGGAGATAAACGCATCTCTGGTTAATTGATTTGCCTGGGTGATTGGAGTGGGCGGCTTGAGATGGAGGCTTTAATTATCCCAACGAAACCGCCACTTAATTGAAAGGAGTTTTATTTTTTATGCAAAAAATAAAAAAGGGGGGGGTATTATTTAAAAGAATGATGGAGCGCCTGAGGACTGAGGACACACGGGGACACACCAGCACTCGGGCCGGCCGGCCGGCGCCGGTCACAGCCCAGGAAGGAAGCTTGTGGAAAAGACCCCGACTCGCGCCTCCCTCACGTCCCCTCCCCCGACCCCGCGTGGCCACAAACAGGACACTCAGAGATGCAGCTACAAACCCCTGCAGGCTTCCTCCTGGCCTCCCCGTGAACGTCCCCGCCGCTGTCGCGCTCGGCTCACTCACGGAAACATTGAGATGGTAACGTTTCCCACAATCACCGTGTGAAGCAATCGGTAGCGCTTCACCCAGTCCATGTTTTGAAAGCATCGCTTACCATCTTAAATTCACAGCGGGGCGGCAGGCCCCGCCAGCTGCCGGCCCGAACCCACGCTCTCTTACTCTGCGGAGGGGCCCCGGTGCGTGGCGTGTGTCGCTGGGCCCATCTGAAAAGTAGCGTGTCTCGCCTCCCTTGCCGCTAGGGGTGGCCGTGCGACGCAATCGCCGGCTTCTGCGAGGCACGTGGAAGTTTCCCGTGAGACATCGGGGAGGGCTCCCTGGGCTGGGGCCAGAATCTGGTGAGAAGAGCCTCTTCTTTGTCCCCGTCTTCCTCCCTGGACGCGGGCGCAAGGCCCCGAAGCGCAGCAGCTGCCCTGTGAGCGTGAGGTCAGAGGCTGCCCTCGAAGCGCGGCTGCCTGGGTGCTGCCAGGACGTTGGGTCCGAGCTGAGCATTGAGGAGAACAAAACCCCTTGTGCGTGTGAAATTCGGACTTGGTTTCCATTACTTTAGGAAAACCACCCTCCCAGACCCGTGTGACTGGCGAGATCTACGACATCGGAGAGCGCTGCTGTGGTCCCCGGACAGTCGCCGGGCGCGGGCTGTCCACTGCTCTGGTTCCTTTTTCTCAATACGAGACGGAGCGAGCAGGCGATCCATAACGACGAAGCGCCTCCGCGGGTGGGCGCCACGGTGACGGCAACGAAGGGTGAGGCTCCAAGGGGTGGCCGTGCCGCATGGCGGTAGGCACAGCCAGGACGCGGTAATGAGACGACACCACCTTCTGTCTGCCTGCCCGGCTGTTCCTGGACGGCAGTGCCTGGTGGACCATGCATCTCGCCAGCTGCCTCGGTGCGGCCTCCAGTCATCCATCCATCATCTGTCTATCATCCTTCATCTATCCCATTTAACCATCCATCCATCTATCCATCCATCATCTATCCCATTTAAACATCCATCCATCCATCCATCATCCATTCCATTTAACCATCCATTCATCCATCCATCCATTTAATCATTCATCCATCGATCCATCATCTGTCCATCCATCCATCATCTATCCATCCATCATCCATCCCATTTAACAATTCATCCATCCATCTATTCATCATTCATCCCATTTAACCATTCATCCATCCATCATCTATCCCATTTAACCATCTATTCATCCATTATCCATCATCCATCCATCATCCATCCATCCATCATTCATCATCCATCCCATTTAACAATTCATCCATCATCCATCATCTATCCCATTTAACCATCCATCCATCCATCCATCCATCCATTATCCATCCATCCATCCATCATTCATCATCCATCCCATTTAACAATTCATCCATCATCCATCATCTATCCCATTTAACCATCCATCCATCCATCCATCCATCATCCATCCATCCATCCATCCATCCATCATTCATCATCCATCCCATTTAACAATTCATCCACCCATCATCCATCATCCATCCCCTTTAACCATCCATTATCCATCCATCCATTATCCATCCATTCATCCATCCATCCATCCATCATCCATCCATCCATCCATCCATCATTCATCATCCATCCCATTTAACAATTCATCCAACTATCATCCATCATCTATCCCCTTTAACCATCCATCCATCCATCCATCCATCCATCCATCCATCCATCCGTCTGCAAACAGCTCTGCTGATGATTTCCATCAACCTGAAGGGTAACAGGTGATGGTCCAAGGTAACAGGTGCCGCCGGGAGGCAGTGGAGCAGCAGCAGCAGGAGCCGGAGGAGGCAGGAGGCTCGGCGGTCCACCTGCACAGGCGGCTCAGGTCAGTGGAAGCGCCGGGGCAGGAAGCGCAGGCCGCGTTTTACAGGTCCCAGGCTCCTCATCTTCCTCCGAGGACTCAGGTGAGAGCTGGACTCTCGGGCATCGGCCACTGGGCAGGTCTCCAGGCAGCAGAGGGCGGGAGGAGGTGCTCTGAGGGCCAGGTGACCACGACCTCGTTAAGATGGGCCGTCTCTGAAGACCCCTTCCGCTGTCCATGTGGAGAGTTGGGGGGCTGGGATCCCGTGTGCAGGGCACCCCCACACAAGGAACATGAGCGCCTGCCCTCAAGCGGTTAAATGTGTTATGCTTGTTGGTGTGAAGTGACCGCGTCCCCCTAAAAGAGGGGGCTGTAGCAGAAGCGTCCCAGGAACTGTACTCAAATCAAAAAGAGTGAACCCCCAAACCTTTGCATAAAGGCACCACGCCGAGGCTTCTCTCTGCCCCGTGGAAAGAACGTGCCCTGAAGCGAGAGAGCCCTGGGTGGGAGGGGCAGCTCCGTCTGCTGCTGCGGCCTCGGCTGAGCCTCTCCGAGCCCACTACCTGCTGTCTGTGCAACTGGGGTTGTGCCGCGCCCACGGCAGGCACTCAGTCACCGCCACTCGGTCCCGCCCGGCCACAGCCAACGGCAAACTCGACAGAGGTCTCTGCCTAGGTGTCCCGACAGTGACCTCCACACCAAACGCAATTTACAGGAGAACGCCAGCGACTGGCCTCCACCCTGCTGCCCGGGCTGCTGGTTAGAACTCCCCCACCTGGGGGGTGGCGTCTCTGTCTGTCTGTCCTGTTGCTTAGATCCTCAGGGCAGGGAAGCCCTGGGGCCGGCAAGACTCCTGGACAAAGAGGCGCTGAGTATGTGTAAAGGGATTGCTTTCTGATGGATGCGCGCTGGCTCCCTCCTCCGTGCGCTCCCTCCTCCGTGTGTGCGTCCCTCCCCTCGGAGGGTGAGCCCTGTCATCTCTGCTTGGTGAGCCGGTGAGTGGTGAGGTTCCCCTGCAGCCTGTGGGCTGGCCGCGTGCCCCTCTGGCACCCGGGCTTGTTTGCCGCTCTTCATTTTGGATCTGAGCGTCCATCCATCGTGCTCTCCCAACCAGCCGTGGATCAGAGGCTGGACCGCACGTCCCTGTGGTTTCCGACCTGCGGGGACAGAGCCCTGGCCGCTGGGCGGGGCAGGAAGGCTGCCTCTCCCGCTCTGTTGCGAGGACTCTCCGTGGGCTGCACTCCCAGACGTTGGTCCGAGCTGGGCTTTTCCGGGGGCACTGCCAGAACCCGGAGGCCTTGGCGTTGATGAGGACGCCACGGTCCCAGTCGCTCCGTGGAACCCCGGTGCCCTGAGAACCGATCACCCAGAACCAGCCAGTGACCCCTAGAGCGAGCCTTGTGCGTCGCTGTCTTGGGTGAGGTCACAGGCAGGGGACGGGAGCCTCACTGCCAGCTCCCCCTCAGAGGACACCTTTGTGCTGGGTGTCTGAGGGGCTGGGTGTCTGAGGGGCTGAGTGTCTGAGGGGCTGGGTGTCTGAGGGGCTGGGTGTCTGAGGGGCTGGGTGTCTGAGGGGCTGAGTGTCTGAGGGGCAGGGTGTCTGAGGGGCAGGGGGCACTCATCAGTGGGGACAGAGGGACCAGGAAAAGCCCAGGACAGACGTGAGGTGGAGGCAGGATGGGCGCGGGAAGCTGCTGAAGCTCAGGGGGGAACTACCGCCACCAATCCTGCATCACAGGATGGGCGGGCGATGGGCAGGACCCCCATAGGCAGCTTCTGGCATCTCTGCCGCATCCGGGCGCCCACCCAGCGTCGCGCCCCCCACCCTCTCTGCCAGCTTCCACCCAGGCCCGGCACCCCGGGCCCACACAGCAGTGACCCTAAGACAGACGCCGTATCCACACGGAGGAGCCCTATGCAGCCGTGAGAAGGAACGGAGCCCTGACACGCTACGTGCACGCAGCGGAGCCGGGAAAACGTGCTGAGCGGGAAGCAGGCCCACGGCCGCGCAGCGAGGGCTTCCTTCTCGGGAAACGCCGGGACAGCAAACCCACAGGCCCGGGGCTCGGGGCGGGGCGGGGCGACGCTCCTGTGTTCGGGGGACGGAAATGCTTCGGAGCTGGATCGAGGGGGTGCCCGCACAGCACGCTGAACGTACTGAACACCGTGGGCCCGGCCGGCGGGGCTCCGTGGCTGAGCGTTGACCCAGGAACCAGGAGGTCAGGGTTCGATTCCGTCAGGGCACAGGCCTGGGGTGCGGGCTGGATCCCCGGTGGGGGGCGAGCAGGAGGCAGCTGATCCCTGATTCTCTCTCATCATGGGTGTTCCTAGCTCCCTCTCACTCTCCCTTCCTCTCTGAAATCAATACAAATATATTAAAAACACATTTTAGATCGCTCACTCTAAAATGGTGCATTTTATGTCACGGGAATGTCACCTCGATCAATAAAGTGAAGTAGGCTACATGTTCTCAGCGCACGCGGCGGCCCCCAGCAGCACCAGCCCGCCACCACGCCGCCCGCCGCGCAGGCATCAGTGGGTTTACCCGGCGCCGTGGTTCTCCGAGGTCGCCTGCTTCCCGCACAGCCGTGGCGGGCGCTTTACCAAGTCCCCGAAAGTTACCGGTGAGAGGAATCGGGAATCTTCAGCTCACAGACAATCCGGCCCCGGCGGACGGGAACGCGGGGGCAGGCACCCGCCTGTCCCGGTGGCTCAGGGGCCGTGGGACTCGGGAGGGCGGCTGCGCAGGGGCAGGGCCGCAGGGGCCGGAGGGGAGGGCGGGGAGGGCCGGAGAAAAGGGAACAGGGCCTGGGTTTTATTTAGCGCCCACAGGTGCACAGCCGAAAAGGGAAGCGCAGCCAAGCGAGTGACAGCGAAGGAGGGGCGGGCGGGCGCCGGGGGCGGGGCGGGCAGGAGAGGGCGGCCGCCAGGACGCTGCGCCTCTGGGCAGCCCTGTCCGCCCTCCGCTCCGCCTCCCGGCTGCTCCGAGCGCCCAGCCACCCACCCAGGAACTAGAGGGCACGGTCCCTGAAGGCCGGCTGGGAGGGCGTAGCAACACGGGGACTCAGGTTGCCCAGGCCCCGGGAGAGTCACCACAGCTCAGAGCACCCCGTTCCCCAGGGGAGTGGGAGCTCAGACTGGGCGTCAGTGCGAAGGGACGGCGGGCGGGCCTTCTCCCCGCTTCCCATGACCCGCCCTGCCACCTGGCGCCGGGCTGTCCTGCCGTTTCCTCGCGTCCTACGCGGTCTTGCCGGACACCTCACCGAGTCCGATCGTCACCGGGAGAGGCACTCAGGCACCTCCAGGCTCAGAGGTCACTGCAGCTCCCCGCCCAGTGAGGGGGCGGTGACCCTACGCCCTCCCACAGCCGTGGGAGCCGGGTGGGTGCCAAGTGAGGCAATCCCCGTAATTCCGCGAGGGCAGTGGGCTGGGCTGTTGGGAGCTGCGGCTGCCTGCATGGGCCTTCCCTCCCTCCCTCTCTCTCTCTCTCTCTCTCTCTCTCTCTCTCTCTCCCCCCCTCCTCCCATGCGAGGACCGTGTGGGAAGCCAGGCTCCAGGGCCACTGCCCCATGTCGTGCACACGTGTTGCAGGCCAGGCCGGGGCGCCGTCCGACCGGTGGTGACATTTCTGCCCTGAGGGTGTTACCCTCTGGGTGACTCTGAGACACCGAGAACGTACCACTTGCTTTTCCTCTTAAAGGACAGCTCTGCACCTGAGTCACCTCCACACATCTGTGACCTCAGTTTGACCCTGAGAAGAAGATTCGGTCCTTAAAGAGCGAGGTTGCCGCCCTCCCCCGCCCCCCCCCCACCCCCATCCAGCGCAGGAGAGTGTGCGCCCACGGACCTGCCGGCGTCTCAGAGGAGACCAGGCCCGGCTCAGCGCCTCCCGCAGAGCTACCCGGCGGGGGTGACCTGGCCCCGCTGCCCTGGGGTGAGTCCTGCTCCCTCGAGGGGCCGTTTCTCGGGATCGTGGGCCTGGGTCACCCCTGCGGCTTGGCTCCCAGCACCGCCTTCTCATCCCCCTTGGCCGGTGGGCAGGGCTGGCCTCGCTGGATGTCGACATCCACAGCTGATCCCTTTGCATCCGGATCTACCCGACCTCCGTGAAGCTGACGGAAAGGCGCCCCGGGAGGGCGGGTGCCAGGGGGCGGGTGCCAGGGGCATGAGGTTCCCATGGGGCAGGGACCCAGCTTCTAGACACAGAAGCTGTGCCCACGTCCTCTCCGCCCAGCGGGGCATGGGCTCCCCACTCCTTCCCCAGGAACACCCTCGGCCCTCAGCCTGGCACCGTCCTCATCAGAAGAAAGTTGGGAAACGCCCCGGTCGGCGGGGCTCAGTGGCTGACGGTTGACCTAAGAACCAGGGCGTCAGGGTGGGGTTCCCGGTCAGGGCACGAGCCCGGGTTGCGGGCTCCAGCGCAGGAGGCAGCCGGTCCATGATTCTCTCATCACGGATGTCTCTATCTCTCCCTTCCTCTCTGAAATCAATAAAAACATACGGGGAAAGGCAGGAAGGCCAGCAGCGGGGACAGGAGGCCCTGTCCGCACGGAGACCAGGATGGGGGGCTCTGCGCAGTTCCGCGCCCCCTGCACCCCAAGCAGGTCCCACAGCTGCCGGGAGCGTGAGGGCCCGCGTGGCTGAGAGGTGACGATGGAAAAGGAACGCGCACGGCCATCAGCACGCGGCGTGGGCGGCACCAGAGAAATCGCAGAGCGGGGGCACGCCACCCGACCCGCAGCCCATTCCCGCCGAACCAGCCGCCGCTCCTGGGGGGCAAGCAGGCCTGGGGGCGGCGGGCCGCGGGGGATGTACTCACGGGCTCGCACCCGGGCTCTGCCCGGCCCGGCCGGTCCCTCCGGCTCCTCGGGATTCCTGCTCCCCGCCTGCTGCCTGCCAGGCCCCCAAACGCTGATGCCGCAGGAGCGGCGCCCGGAGCCCGCACCCCACGCAGGGGCGCCTCTATTCTTAGCGGGGGCCGCGGTGGGGGCGGCCGCACTTCCCTTTTTGCTTCTGCTCTCAGCAGTCTGTGGGTGACTTTCCAGGGAGGGGAGCGGGGAGGAGAGAAGGGGACCCCGGGGCGCGGCAGAGAACCCTGCGGTCCGTCACGGGGGCAGTGGGGAGGGAGGGGGTCCGGGCAGCGGCGGCATCACCCAGGTCTGCCCGCCTGATGCTGGACCAGGGAGGCGGCCGGGGTGGGAGTGCGGGACCCAGCGCCCCTGAAGGGACTTCCTTTTGCTGCTGTTAACCCTCCCCAGAGGGCACTTCTCCACGAACTTTGTTTTTAGAGAGAGTGGAAGGGACAGAGGGAAACGCCGCTGGGAGAGACACAGGTGGGTTGCCTCCCGCACGCGCCCTGACCGGGGCGGGATCCAGCCTGCCACCGAGGTCCGTGCCCTGGACCGGAGTCGCACCCGGGTCCTGCCGTTCTCAGGCCGACGCCCTACCCACCGAGCCACACTGGCCAGGGCCCTGAAGAAACGTTGGAAAGCCTCACGCGGAGGTGCTCGGAGCCAAACACACCGCCAGGAGTGTCTCCTCTGGCCCGGGCCCCGGTCTGTGGCAGGGAGCGGGCACCCCGTGCCTGGCGGCCTGCGGGGCGGGCGCTCGGAGTGGATGGGCTACACGGCCCTCAGCGAGAGGGAGGGCGGCTGTGGGTGGATGGAGCAGCCCCCACACCCGGGTGTCAGAGGTCAGCCCTGCCCCTTCCTAGCAGCCTGCTCTTCCCTCCGGCCCTGCTCATCCCTCTCCATCCCTGTTCAGCCCCCTCCGTCCCTGCTCGGCCCCCTCCGTCCCTGCTCGGCCCCCTCCGTCCCTGCTCTTCCCTCCGGCCCTGCTCGGCCCCCTCCATCCCTGCTCGGCCCCCTCCGGCCCTGCTCGGCCCCCTCCGTACCTGCTCATCCCCCTCCGTCCCTGCTCGGCCCCCTCCATCCCTGCTCATCCCCCTCCGTCCCTGCTCGGCCCCCTCCATCCCTGCTCGGCCCCCTCCGTCCCTGCTCGGCCCCCTCCGGCCCTGCTCGGCCCCCTCCGTCCCTGCTCGGCCCCCTCCGGCCCTGCTCGGCCCCCTCCGTCCCTGTTCAGCCCCCTCCATCCCTGTTCAGCCCCCTCCGGCCCTGCTCATCCCCCTCCGTCCCTGCTCGGCCCCCTCCGGCCCTGCTCGGCCCCCTCCATCCCTGCTCGGCCCCCTCCGGCCCTGCTCGGCCCCCTCCGTCCCTGTTCAGCCCCCTCCATCCCTGTTCAGCCCCCTCCGGCCCTGCCTGGGGACCCTGGAGAGGAAACATACCCGCCTGGGCCACAGGGCTTTGGCGTGTGAGCCCACACCCTAGGCCCTCCCAGCCTGGGGAGGCGGGAGGACACGTCCAGAGGGACCAGGTCTGTCCTGTCGGGCGATACCGGCTCCGGCCAGGCCCACCCAGAACTCAGGAACCAGCCTCCTCCGGCGTTGCTTTATTTAGCTTCGCCCTGAAAGCCCGGTTCTAGACGGCGTGGGCCTTGCCTGCTGACTCAGCTTCCGCAGCCAGAAGTCATCAAGTCCCTTTTCAAATAGGTCCAGTGATTTTATTTTCTGATCATAAATATGAAATTTAATTAGCAGCTTGCTGCTAATGAAGTCGCCGTGGACGGCGGCCTGGAGACGCCGGGGTGGGGGTGGGGGAAGGCCTGCCTGGGGAACAGGGCCCGCTGCCCTGCTCGCTCTCCCCCACCTTCCCCGTCCCTGGGAGGCAGCCGCTGGCCTGGACGGACATGCAGGACCGTGCGCTCAGGCAGAGAATCGCGGGGGGGAGGGGTTGGACGTCCCCTCCCTGGGTCTGTGACCCTGGCCGTCAGAGGCCAGCTGTCTTCTCTCACAGCTGCCACGCTCCATGCAGAAGGGTGGGGCCGGAAAAACCCTGAGTCTTTGCAGAGAAGGCGAAGGAAAGGCCACGAGAAACCCAGAAGGAGCCGGTTACCCTGCCTGGTGCCGGCGATCGTGGGTGAGCAAGGCTTCAGGAGACCCAGGGCACGCAGCACCCACCCTGCCCCTTCAACGCCCCCGGCCTCGGTTTCCCCAAGAAATAATCTGTAAACAGTCACCTGCCTAATAGGACCAGGCACCCCGGCGGGCGGAGTTTCCGTGGTGAGTAAAAGCCTCCGTAATGCCGTACAGCAGGTGCTTCACTTGGGACCTGTCATCATCACCCTGAACTCAGCTCACCAGCCGAGCCCCGTGCCCAGGCCTGGCGCCTCTCGGGAGGAAAGGGCTCTCCCGGCATCGCCCAAGGGGCTGAAGCTAAAGCCTGACAGTCATTTCCTACCCACGAAGGGACCCACCAGGGCACAGGCCGGGCGAGGTAGCGCTCTCACCGCCCAGTGGCTCAGGGTCACAGTGCCCAAGTCCAGGTGTGTGCGGAGGATGTGTCCCTTACACGTGCAAAGGTCACGGCTCTGCACACCCCACACGTCCCTGCGCGTGAGCACCTGCAGGACGCCAGCGTGAGCTGCCCCCTCCTCCCGGAGGCGCGTCTCCAAACTCGACCCCTCTGCCGTCCAGCGCACAGGCCTGCGTCCTGCGAAGAGGCTCACGGCGGGAGGTACAGCTTCTGAGGGTGGCTCACTTCCTTGCTGTGTTTTCTTTTTTTTAATACTTTTATGGATTTCAGAGAGGAAGGGAGAGGGAGAGAGAGAGATGATGAGAGAGAATCATGGATCGGCTGCCTCCTGCATGCTCCACACTGGGGATGGAGCCCACAACCCGGGCATGTGCCCTGACCGGGAATCAAACCGTGACCTCCTGGGTCATAGGTCGGCGCTCAGCCACTGAGCTCCCCTCAGCGGCCTGGAAAGTCCACCCACAGAGCAGGCGACTGTAACTCCGGAATGAGGACCACTCTAGAGGCACCTAACAACACCTGACAACAAGTGGGAAAGGAATCGAGCCATCGACACGTAAATTGACTGTTTGCCAGATCAAAAGTTATCCCAGCTTCTGGGTGACACAATCCAGACACTTGGCATCCATAGCAACCAGAATCCAATAGCGTTTCACCAACACAAGTGGCTCATACGCAGGAGCAAACCCAGTCAATAGAAACAGACCCACGAGTTACAGAAACGCTGGGCTCTGCACACGAAGACTTTACAAACGGCTGTTACAAACATGCCAAAGATGTAAAGAAAACGCAACCACAGTGAAGCCCAAGAGAGGAAACAACAAAAGAAGCAAATGGGAATTCTAGACCTAAAAATCAGAACACGCGAGCTAGAAATTCAACAGATGGGCCTACCCAGCACGCGGACCTTGCAGAAGGAAACACACCACGGTGAATGTAAAAACAGAGCACGAGGAACGATGCCACTGAGACGCAGAGGGGAGCGGCAAGATGGAAAAGGACGAAACGAAGAGCCAGGAACCTGTGCAGTAGTACAAGGCGGCTTAACATTCATAGACCCCGAGTCCCAGAAGGAGAGCAGGAAGCAAAATCGTGGAAGAGAACGCTTGAAAAATGTTCCCAGATTTGATGAAATATATCAACCCACAGGTCCAAGAATTTCAATCGATTAGAAGCAGAGTAAACAAACAAACAAACAAAAACCCCCGCACGCAAGGCATATCGTAACCAAATTGCTGAAAATTACATATGAAGAGCAATCTTAAAAGTAGACAGAGGAAAAAAAGACAGATTCAGTGCAATGGACTAGTGATAAGAAGCACGGCTTATTCCTCCCGAAAAGCAATGTGAGGAAGGAGACGATGGAACTCTATGTTTAAAGTTGCTGGAATAAAGCATCCAACATGGAATTCTTTATCCCGCGAAATCTCTTTCAAAAACAAGATGAAATAAAGGCTCTTTCTTTGGCAAACCCAACGCTGAGAAAATTCGCGCCCCACCCCACCCACCCCCCCCGCAGACCTGCAGTATGAAGAATATGAAGGAATAGTCTTCAGCCTGGAGACTCAGAGCTGCACGAACGGGAGAGAGCCCGCGTGGTAGCTGCGTGAGCAGGCAGACGGAGCATGTTTTTATTTGCAGTTCCCTTAAAAGGTAACTGACGGCGGAGGGCAAAAATAACGGCAGTCTACTGGGCAGTTCGGGAAATACTCAGAAGTAAAACAGACATCACAGTAGCCCAAGGCATGAGAGGGGCTCAGGGAGAGCGCACTGCGCGTCTCCACCTGGTATGTGCAGTGACAGGTGAAAACCAGGCGGCCCTGGCTGGTGTGGCTCAGTGGTTGGCGTGTCGGCCTGCGGACCAAAGCGTCCCGGGTTCGATTCCCGTCCAGGGCACGTACCTCGGTTGCAGTTCACAGCCCTGGTCGGGGGCGTGCAGGAGGCAACCAATCTATGTGTCTCTCTCACAGCGATGCGTCTCTCTGTCTCTCCCCCCTTCTACCCTCTCTAAAAATCAATGGGAGAAACATGCTCTGGTGAGGATTAAAAAACAGAACAAAATAAAAACAAGGCGGATGTGATATGATGGCAGAGTAGATATAATTAGACACAAGGTGGGCTGTGATCAAGGTCAAGACGCGTTTCGGAAGCCACAGAGCCACTGCACGTATGCACGGAGAGGACAGGCAGGAGGCTGGACAGCCAGCAGAGGGGAAGTGGGAACCCAAAGACCTTGATCAACCCAGAGGCAGGCCGGCCGGCGAGGAGGGGAACTGGGACAGAGAGCAGGCCCATCACAAAGGAAACAAAGACTTAGAGGGCTAACCTCTGCCGTGAAAAGCCAGAAATGACCAGAGGGGCTCCAAAGTCCTTATACAATATGCTGCTAACAAGTTTAACAAAAGTAAAACTGTGCGTCAAAACTGGAGCCATTGACGTTAGAAAAGCAGACTTGGGGAAAAGGAGTGTTGACAGAGGCCAAAAGGGACATCTAGTGACCGAAGACCGGTCGACGGGTCGACCGGTCGCTGTGATGCACACTGACCACCAGGGGACAGACGTTCAACGCACAGGATCGAGCTCCCTCCTGTCTGGATTGGGCTGAAACTGGCTCTCTGACATCCCCCAAGGGGTCCCAGATTGTGAGAGGGTGCAGGCCAGGCTGAGGGATCCCACGGGTGCACGAATCCGTGCACTGGGCCTCTAGTTTTATTGTAATAATGGAGTCAGTTCAGCAACAAGATACAACGATCTGAATGCGTATGAACTGAATTATAGAGCAAGGAGGCAAAACCCCCAAACAAGTGGATAGAACTGAAGGGATTAGCCACGCCCACAATGATAGCTGTAGATTTCTTTTTCATTGTAAGTATTTATTATTTTTAAAAAAGCATAGTTTATTGATTTCTAGAGAGAGAGGAAAGGAGAAGAGAGAAACAGCATAACATCCATCGGCTGCCTCCCGCACACCCCTCCCACCCGGGAGGGATCGAGCCTGCGACCCGGGCATGTGCCCTGACCACGGACGGTGCCCGCACAATGGAACCCCACCAGCTGGGGCTCCGGTTGTAGATTCCAACCCTCCTCTCTCAGTCATTGTTAGAACGAATGAATAAAAACCAAGGAGATGGGAGATTTGGCAACACCATCACCACTTTACCTGGTGGGCATCTATTTACAAAACACTCCCGCCGACGCCTGCAGACCCTGCAGAATAGAGAGGCATTTCGAATGTCCGTCAAACATCCCCCAGCACCTTCTGCTGGGCCGTAAAACAAACCTCCACAGCTTTATAAAGATTGAAATTATACAAAATATGTCCTCTGACACAAGGGAATTAAACGAGAGACGATCATTTAAAGGCACCTGGGAAACCCCCAGACACTGGGAAGCTAAATGGCAGTCCTAACTAACCCATCAATCAAAGAAGACACAGAGAGGAAACTCTGAAACTATTTTGACTTGAATAGAAATGAAAACAAAACACCAAAATGTGTGGCGTGCCGCTAGACCAATGCCTTGAAGGAAAGGTATACGTCTAAATGCGTATGTTAGAAATGATTTAAAATGAGTGTTCTGAATTTCTGCATGAAGACGCAGAAAAGCCGAAGTAGAGGAATGATGATAAAGAGTGGGAAAGCGAGAAAACAGGAAAACTCAGAGCAACGTGGAAAAACCAATGGAATGAAGAGCTGGTTCTCTGAAAAGATCGACAAGACTGGTACACCTCTAGCGAGAGCGAGTAAGGAAAAAAAGGACGAAACGAAATGACCGACATCAGGAATGAGGAGTGGGATATAGCCACAGACCCCCGGGCATTGGGACGATATGGAAATCCTAGAGGCCTGGTGCATGACATTTGTGCACTGGGGGGCGGGGCGGGGGGTGGTCCCTCAGCCTGGATGGCGAGAGGGCACAGGCGAGGCCGAGGGACCCACCGGTGCATGATCGGGGCCGGGGAGGGACCGTGGGAGAGCTCCAGGGCGTGCCTGGCCCGTCTTGCTCAGTCCTGAGAGGCTGGACCCCAGCAGCAAGCTAACCCACCTGTCAGAGCGTCTGCCCCCTGGTGGTCAGTGCATGTCATAGCGAGCGGTTGAGCGGCCTTAGCATACCATGAGCATATGACGCTTTGATTGGTTGAACGGACGGCTGAACGACCGGGCACTTAGCATAGGACGCTTTGATTGTATGGGCTCATAGGAAACTTTATGCCCACAGATTGTACAACATGGATGGCAAGGACACAAATGATTGGGAAGACACACATTCCCAAAACTGACCTCAGAAGAGACAGACAGTCTGAGTTAGCTCACGCACACAGAACATTCTGAAGTCGTGATCAGAAACCCTCCCACGAAGGGAGCTCTAGACTTCCATGGCTTCACTGGTGAGTTTCACCGAACATTCAAGGAAGACATAGCACATCTCACACCAACTCTTTCATAAACTCACGGAGAACGCGTTCACCTCCTTTCACGTGGCCAGCTCTGCGCGGACGCCCAAGCCCTGAGCGGGCCTGCCACAGGCCGCAGCTGCTGGCGCTCTCTCACGGAGCGTCCCCGGAGCTGGTCCCCGGAGCGTCCCCGGAGCTGGTCCCCGGAGCTGGTCCCCGGAGCTGGTCCCCGTGACAGCTTACAAACTCCAGGCCCACGCCGGAGGACAGCTGCAAAGGCTGAGGATTCATTCCTTCTGGGCAGTGGCAGCAGCATTTATTTATTCATTTTAAACATACCTCATTGATTTCAGGGAAGAAGAGAGAGGGAGAGAGAGAGAGAAACGGCCACGATGAGAGAGAATCATGGATTGGCGGCCTCCTGCACGCCCTCTACTGGGGTTTGGGCCGCAATCCGGGCCTGTGCCCTGACTGGGAATCGAATCCGGGACCCTTTAGTCCACAGGCTGATGCTCGATCCACTGAGCCACATTGGCCAGGGCTGTGTGTAAGGGTTTACAATCAGCGCACGGACCCACAGGAGACCCAGTGCCGAGGCACCAGGTGAGAGGCGGGGAGGCCGCGGTTTCTGAGCCGGGTGGCCGGGATCGGATCCAGGCCAGTTCACCCTCGCTCACCCACCACCCCCTTCCCAGCGCCAGGCAGCGGGAGCGTGCTCAGTCCCTCCCTGCGAGCGAGGCTGGCCCGCTGGGATGCAAACCCCTCAGGGGAGCACGGAGCCTGGGGGCACATCAGGAATAACTACTCCAGTGAGCAAGGATAGAGGTGACTTTCCGGCTCCCCCTCCCCCGCGTGATTACTCCCTGCTTTTCACATGCAAACGTCTGCTGCCCCCCGCAGCAATAATAACCCGCGTGCCGCATGCCTGCTTAGCACGCATCCGCCCGGTACCCGGGTCGGCTTCCTCGCTGCCTCCCATCAGGTTGGATTTCTTCAACCGGGACAGCTCCGCGAAGCGTCCCTCCGAGGACACCCCGGCGGGCGGCGACAGGGATGGGCAGGGGGTGACCACAGAGGGGGGCCGAGACAGGAGGTATTAGCAGCCATGAGGAAAAGGGGGGGCGCCCCAGTGAGAAACACCACCAACTGCATTTGAATAACATTAAGGCCACGGACCAATAGGACCAAGAAGCTCAGGTACGGCTGACGCCATCCGCAAGGCGCCTTCCCTGGCCCGTCTCCTCGACAGGAATGTGGGGCCACTTGTCACCTCCCCGACACCGGGCACTCCCCGACACCAGGTGCTCCCCAACACCGGGTGCTCCCCGACACCGGGTGCTCCCCAACACCGGGTGCTCCCCGACACCGGGCGCTCCCCGACACCCAGTGCTCCCCGACACCGGGCACTCCCCGACACCGGGTGCTCCCCGACACCCAATGCTCCCCAACACCCAGTGCTCCCCGATACCCAGTGCCCCCCGACACCCAGTGCCTCCCAACACCAGGCGCTCCCCGACACCCAATGCTCCCCGGCACCAGGTGCTCCCTGACACCCAGCGGTTCCCGACACCGGGCGCCCCCCGACACCTAATGCTCCCCGACACCCAATGCTCCCCGACACCGGGAACCCCCTGACACCCAGTGCCCCCCGACACCCAATGCTCCCCGACAGCGGGCGCTCTGCGACACCGGGTGCTCCCCGACACTGGGCACTCCCCGACACCCAATGCTCCCCAACACCAGATGCTCCCTGACACCCAGTGCTCCCCGACACCAGGCGTCCCCCGAACTTTCTCCACTGAAACCTCCGCAAAGGCCAGCCCCCCGACCCCCAGAGCTGGGTGGAGGGACCTTTTCCTTCTGAGGAAGTTGTCCTCGCTCCCAGGACCCCCAGCTCTGCCAGCCTCACCCTCCACCTGACACGGCGGCTGAGGGCCGACACAGCACGTCCGTCCTGCCCAGTGGCCGCCTTCGTGGTCACCTGGCCCCCACCTGCCAGCCCACCTCTGTCAGGGCTCCTGGGACGCTCCGGGGCGGGGAGCCTTCCCCGCGGGGCGGGGCCTCTTCACTTCCTTCTTCTTTTTCTAAAATCCACGTTGATGGGCTTCAGAGAGAGGGAGAGGGAGAGGGACATCCGTGATGAGAGAGAATCACGGGTCGGCTGCCTCCTGCACGCCCCCTACAGGGGAATTGAACTGGGACCTCCTGGGTCCTGGGTCGATGCTCAGCCCCCGAGGTACGCCGGCCAGGTGAGACTCATGTGTGTAAACACGTGAAGTGACACACGGATTACAAAGGAGCCGGTCAGACTGGCGTGGAGCTGCCCGTGTCTAGAACTGACCACGTGTGCGCTCGCGCACGAATGCACCCGGGACAGCCTGGTCGGTAGCACGGGCCGCACAGCCACCCCAGGCTGGACACGGGCTGGCACACGGCGTGTGAGACGGTATCTGGGATTTCCGTGGGTGCGCGTTCACAGCGCGCGGTACCCGGTGCTGTCGCCTGGCCACGCTGGGAGGAGACGCCGGCTTTCATGGGCCCGAGAGATTAGGGTGCAATGGCTCCTGTGCAAGCTCACGGGGAGGAAACACGCCCGGTCACACCCGCCATCCCCTCGCACCATCGCGTGTCTTCCCTGCGGGACCCGGAGGCCAGGGACCCGTCTGTCGCCCCCACGGCGGCCACAGGGCGCCCGGTACCCTGCGCGCTGCTGCATTCGCCGATGCGTGAGGATGTGCGGCGTCCTGGGCGTCGGGGCGGCATTCCCGGCGGCTCCTGCGAAGGCTGAGAGCCGGGTGCCCGTTCCCCTCCGTGCGGACTCGTCCCCTGGGCACCGTATTCACATGTTTACTCCTCTCCGCCGAGATGCAACGCCCACAGCACAGAACCGCCACTTCACGTGCGAAGTCCACTGTTCCGTGTTCGCCGGGGTGTGCCCCTCGCCCGTCTCATCCAGAGCGTTTTCTTCGCCCAGAGGCCCCTGCCCCCGGGAGGGGGGGCTGCCTGTCCTGACGGGCCCACAGCTGAGGAACAGGGTCCCACAGGTGCTCGCGATTAACAAACGCCCGGCGAGGTCTCTCCCAGGTGGCTCGGGCCTGCCGGGCCCCCTGTTCTGGCGGCGATGCCAATGAGGGTACACAGCGGGGAGGGGGGGGCTCCCATCAGATCCCCTCCAACGCACCGGGGAGGGTGTTAACACGGGAAATGCACGCATCGCTCTTCCCAGGTCGAACGGCGGGGACGTGAGCCCCCAGCGCAGGCGGCTCAGTAAGACAGAAGGAAGCGCCCGCTTTGCCTGGAAGAAGTGTGCGCGGTGGGACGGGGGGCGGGGGTGGGTAGGTGGGGGGGGGCTGGCACGGCCGCGCTGTGCGGGGGAAGGGAAAGAGAAGAAAGACAGTCTTGGGCTTCTGATGACCAGCATCTACAAAGTGATCGGATAACGCAACAGGCGCGTAACAATCGCGGGAGGGCGTCCGCGTCCGAACAAGGAGACGGTACGAGTTCTCCCTCCGCCCGCCCCCCACGCAGTGGGAGCTTCGCGTCAGACAAACCGAGGTCCCCACAGCTAAGCAAGGGCCAGTCCCAAGCCCGCCCGCAGCCACGCGTGACCCTCGGCCACGAGCCAGCGCTCTGGTGGCCGGGAGCAGCGGGGCCGGCTGACCCCTGCCAGCCACGGGGGCTTCCCGCAGGCAGGAGCGGTGATCGCGCCCGCGTGGGCAGAGACGGGCAGGATCCGGGGCAAGGGGTGGGGTGACCGGCAGGAACGGAGGCCGCTGAGCCGAGAAAAGCAGCGTCCTGGACACCCCGCTCGGCTTGCTCTCAGAAAGGCCGAGGGAGCAGAGTGGCACGGCAGAGCCGGAGGTGCCCAGGGCAGGTGCCAGCCCGTGTGGCCACGGCAGAGGTGCCCAGGGCAGGTGCCACCCCGTGCGGCCACGGCAGAGTTGGAGGTGCCCAGGGCAGCTGCCACCCCGTGCGGCATGGCAGAGCCGGAGGTGCCCAGGGCAGGTGCCACCCCATGCGGCCACGGCAGAGTTGGAGGTGCCCAGGGCAGCTGCCACCCCGTGCGGCACGGCAGAGTCGGAGGTGCCCTGGCAGCTGCCCCTCACCAGGAAGCACCAGCCCTGGAGAGAAGCAGCCACGTGCACCAGACAACCTCCGCCCTGGAAATGGCTCACGGAGCCCGCAGAAGCAGCCGTCTGGGCACGCACGCGGAGTGCGCCCGAAAGGTCAGACCCACGGCCCCACACGCAGAGACCTCCACCCCCGGAGCAAGCCCCAGGGGCTGAGCTGGCAGTGCGGACGGGGCTCGTGGCCGAGGGACGGCGCCGGAAGACTGGCCTGAGGAGTTTGCCCAGAATCCCGGGAGCAGGGCCGGGCAGAATGGAGGCCAAGTCCGGAGGAAGGGGGGCCGGGGCGGAAGCCGCGACGCTTCTCGGAGCGATGGACGCAGGAGGAGACAGCACACGGCGCCGAGGAGACCAACCAGAGGCGTCCGGGAACCGTGCCCACAGCAGACGAGGCTCCAGCGGAACGGCCGCACGGGGGGCGCGAGGCCACGGCTGTTCCCGGAGCGCCCGGCCCGGCCCACCGGAGGCGTCCTCCCGGCCGGCGGCCACGCGGCCACGGAGAAGCCGAACCAGTCGGCAACCGGAACACGGTGAAGGCGACGGGCTGGACCGTCACAGTCCCAAGGAGAAACACATTTGTAAAACCGTATGGTTATGGATGTCAGAGAGGAAGGGAGAGGAGAGAGAGACATCCATGACGAGAGAGAGCCATTGATCGGCTGCCCCCTGCACACCCCCCGCTGGGATCGAGCCCCCAACCCGGGCACGTGCCCCGACCGGGACTCGAACCGTGACCTCCTGGTTCCTAGGTCTATGCTCAACCACGGAGCCACACCGGCCGGGCAGGAAAATAACTTTTAAACTAAAACTTGATGTTCAGCTAAAGCGACTCCAGGGTAAAAGGGGAAAACAAATTTTCCCCACGCGAGGGCTCAGGGACGCGTCATCCACAGCCCCACGATGCCGCTACCCCCAGACAACGCCCTTCGGCGGAGCGGGCAAGGCCCGCCCCCGGGAGGAACGGGCGGAAGAGGCAATGGTGCCCGCCTGGTGCGTGCGACCCGCACGGCGTCCCCAAGGTCATGCCGCCGCCCCAGCCCCCGCACCCCCGAGCGCAAGGGCATTCACAGACCAGCCTCCGAGGGGTGGCTGTGCTCGGACGAGGGCGGCCGCGAGGACGGGGTCTTCGTGAAGAACGGGGAGAGCGTCCGTGGGGAGAGCCACGGAAGGGAGCCGGCGGCCGTGCGAACACCAGACCAAGCAGGGTTGGAGTAAAAACTGCTGTAAGACGCAAAGAAGGACATCAGAAGGGTTGGTCGGTCCATTGAAGGGAACAGTTACAGACGCAGCCGACGACGGAGTCCCCGAGCCCCAGGGCCAGAAACCGACAGTTCAAAGGCGGCGTCTCTCCCAGCGAGGGCCGCACCTTCAATTGCCTCTTTCCACACCACCGAGCGGCCTGCAGGCGGACAGGGAACGGCGATGCGGGCCGTGACAGCACGAGGCAGGGCACAGACGGCCTGACGGTCCCACGGGAGGCAGGAAGCCAAGAAATGGCGAGCGATACCGGAGAACGCGCTCACGGCATCACACGTTACACACAACCCAACGCGCACGGGGAATGGGGCTCCCGGGGACACACGTTCAAGGGGCCGAATGAGCCCGGCCCGCGGGGCTCCGGGGCTGAGCGTGGACCTACGAACCGGGAGGTCAGGGTTCGATTCCCGGTCAGGGCGCAGGCCCGGGTTGCTGGCTCCATCCTCAGTGGGGGGCGTGCGAGAGGCAGCCGATCCATGATTCTCTCTCCTCACGGATGTTTCTCTCTCTCTCCCTCTTTCCTCTCTGAATCAATACCATCATATTTTTTAATCAATAAAATTATATATTTTTGAATCAATAAAATTATATTTTTTCTGAATTCTGAATCAATAAAATTATATTTTTTTAAAAAAGGGGCTTGCAGGCCGCGAGGAGGAGCCCGCTCAGGGTCACGTGCCCCCCCGCCCGGCCTTGGAGCTCGGAAAGCAGAACCGCGAGACGGCCGCGCAGAAACGGGCAGAGTCACTGCCGTCGGCGTCTCGGCCCCGAGGAGGGACACGTGAGGACGATCAGAGGCCGGAGCATACTTAACACGCCTGCTCTAACGGACCGACTTGAAACTGTCCCCAGCCGTCGGACGGGCGGGAGGCACACGGCTCCCAGGTGCGCACGGAAGTTTACAGAAATCCACCGTGTTTCCGGCCGCCAGGGAAACGGCGTGGGGTCGGACTGCCGGTGGGAAAGGTAAAATTGAAACGGCTGCTAAAGGCCGCCGTCTCCGGCCTCCCCGCCAACACCACGTAAAAGGGGACGGAACCTCGTTCAGAAGGAGCAGCCCCGAGACCACGAACTGCCGGGACGTAGGGGGCCAGCGAGGGGCCGAGTCCCAGGCCGACTCCTCTCCCCGCGCTCGCACGCGTGGAAGGCACAAGCCGCGGAGGGGCCGCACAGGCCGCGAGGTCTCCGAGCGCCGCGTCCACGTCAGGGCGCGGCGAGGCGCCACGTCAGGTCGGTGGCGGGAGGGAAAGGTTTCCGTAGCCGTGGGGAGAACTCGGCAGCCATGGAAGACGCGTCTGACCCTGAGCCGAGAGGAGGGCGCCGCGGGGAGGCTGCCCAGGCGGCCGAGCGGAGCCGGGTGAAGCGGCTCCGCCGGCGCAGCCAAGCTGGTGTGCGGGCGATGCCCGAGAGAGCGGCCGCGCCTCCGGAAAAAGACGAGGGGCGAGGCAGAAAAGGGAAGAAGGGGCACACCAGGTCCGCGGGATCCAGGATCCGCACGCATGGAGCCACAGCTGGGCTCCGGGGCTACCACGACGCAGCGCCAATGGAGGCGCCATGCTGCCCCTGAGCTGCCCTGCTGTCCCACGGGACCCAAGGGGGACCTCCTCCCAGGTCACCCCTCCTCCCAGGGTGGCCCCCCTCCCAGGTCACCCCTCCTCCCAGGGTGCCCCCCTTCCCAGGACCGCCCCCCCCCCAGGGTCGTCGGGGGTTGGACGAGTCAGCAGACGCATGGATGCGGCCCACAGCTCGCCCGCCTGGCTGCTGCTGCTCTCCCTGCAGCGTGGCCGTGCACTCCAGTGGCGACATGCTCTCGGTCATGGTAAAGTTCTGGCGAGGGTGCAGGGGAAGAAACACCCTCAGACTGTCTTGGTGAGGACATAACCGGTCCAGCCAATTCCGGTGGGCACTCCGACCACACCCACGAAGTCACCATGTGTGTCCCCACCCCTGGCAAGTCCCTGTTGGCACCGAACCTACAGACACAGCACCTCTCTGACAGAAGGCGGTGAGAGCTGCAAGAGCGGGAAGGGAAGACCCTAAATGCCCACCGAGGGGCTGGTCCCGCTAACCGTGCTTCCCGGGAAGGCCTCGGGGGTGGTAAGAAGGGGGCAGCCCGGCCGGCGTGGCTCAGGGGTTGAGCGTGGACCTACGAACCAGGAGGTCAAAGTTTTGGTTCCCAGTCAGGGCACAGGCCCGGGTTGCAGGCTCCATCCCCAGCGAGGGGCGCGCAGGAGGCAGCCGATCCGTGATTCTCTCTCCCTCTCCCTTCCTCTCTCTAAAAATCAATTAAAATATATTAAAAAATAATAATGGGGCAGAGTTTACACCAACATGGGAAGAGCTCCAAGACACATTTTAGGTGAAGAAAATCCCCTGCTGGACAACACGTATTGTCTGAGGCCCCCGGGAGGCCCCCCAACTAAAGCACGTCTTCCTGTCGCTGCACCCGATGTCTCTCTCCCCGCTTCCTCTCGGAAACCAGTGAGAATATCTATTTTGAGCAGAGGGTAAAGGTAGCAATGGACGTTAATGTCCGGGGACCAGACAAAGGGAGCAAGCATGCGCTTGGCAGATGGCTCCGGCCGGCGTTTAGGTTTGGAGGGACCCTTCAGAACCCCACTGGGTCTCCCCGCCAATGAGCAGCCCACGCCTGGGTCACGTGTGTCCCTCTGAGCGGGGCGCTCCCCGCACGTGCGGGGCCCTGGGCGGGTGGGAGCTAGCTCAGTCTCGGCCAGGAGGGCGGTGTCCCCGCCTCGCAGGCAGGAGAGGGGCAGAGCCGCTCCGGGTCCGAGGCCGCCGGGCTGGAGGGCAGCGGGGCCCACGCTCCCGCTGCCCGGTGAGTAACGCGCCAGGTGAGTCACTCGCGCCCGCGGAACAGGAAGGCGAGGGGGCGTGGCGGGCGTAGTCTGACTCAGGCAGTCTTTTGGGGCCGCTGGCCCATCTCAGGGGGGGTGGGGCCCTCTCCGGGGAATGGCCCCACACCCCAGCGCGCGGCCCCCTCTGTCCGGAGCCTCTCGATCCCGCCCGAGACCTTGGGGTTTGAAGTGAAACAAGAATCGGCGTCACGGTGTCCAGGCCTGCAGGAAGCGCACGGCCTTTACGCTTCCGTCACGAACACACGTCTCCCCAGAAACCAGCCCTTGGTGTCTTAGGGGAGCTCGCGTGCGTGTCATGTCAACCGCAGCTCACGTGGCTCATGACGAAGGCGGGCGCAGCGCAGGGGCGAGGCGGGCAGAGGGACACCCTCGCCAACCAAGGAGGGCCCCGCCTCCCACGTGGAACAACATCGCAGGGAGCAAGGCCGCAGCTCGGCGGGCGCCCCCGTAACGCGAGGGCGCGGCCCCGGGGCTCGGGAGCTCTGGCCAGAGGCTGCAGGCGGAGCCCGGATTTCGGCGAAAACACAGGCGGGGATCACATCCAGGCGGGCAGGGGCGTCCCCGCAGCCGGAAGGTTCCGGGTCCTGATGCCCGGGCGGGTCCCCAGGTAAGAAACGTGGGCGCCCGGAACGCTCCCCGGACCCCCAGGGCACACCTGCTCCAGAAACTAACCAGAAATGCACGGGGCAGGGCTCGGGGCCTGCTGCTCCCCCTGCCCACCCGAAAGTCCGCTGAACCCCCAGATCTGGGTGAGGGGCGGCCCAAAAGGGAGACGGAAACTGACTGGGGAAGATCCCCGCTTCGTGCAGAAGCATCGCCCTGGGGTGTGGACGCCGGCTGAGCTGCGAGGTGCCCGGGGGCCGACAGGCTGGGGGGCTCCCCCTGCCTGCGGGGGGCTGCTAGAAAGTGCACCCCACCCAGCACCACGACGACCCCTTCCTCCTCGTCACCAGGGAGATGGATGCCAGCGTCTTGGGGGCTCCCCCTGCCTGCGGGGGGCTGCTAGAAAGTGCACCCCACCCAGCACCACGGCGACCCCTTCCTCCTCGTCACCAGGGAGACGGATGCCAGCGTCTTGGGGGCGGGCAGAGGGAAGGCCCCGCGCCCGCCCAGGAGGAAGGCGTGGCCCACAGGAAGTCACGACGCGGGAGCGCACTTCACAACGGCGAGCCTCGCACCCACACAGCGTCTGCTGTCCCCCCCCCCGCCCCCCCCAGCTCTCCCCCCGCCCCTCCGAGCAGCCCCCGGCGGGGAGGCAGGAGCCCTCCTCTCCGTCTTGCTCCTGGAGACACAAACCTCGGGCAGAGATGACTAATCGGGGCACGGCTTCAGTTTTCAGTCCCGGCCCCCAAGAGGAAGCCCGCTTGGCATCTGCCACTTGCCCTGGCTCCTCGCAGCCCCTCACGCGGGGACGCCGGGATCCAGGGGAAGGCACTCAGCTCGGGGCTGCGCACGCCGCCACGCGCCCCCCTGCAGGTGAGACGCCCGCCGGGAGCACCGACCGGCCTGCGGGCCACGCCTGCTCGCCTGGCAGCAAGACCGGAGCAGGGAATGAGTGGCCGAGGTCTTCAGCCTGAGCGCCGGGCAGGATGGCAGAGCGGATGGGGGCGCGGAAGCACCCAAGTCTGATCGCGGCTCTCCTGCACGGCAGGCGGGCACGCCGAGACGGCTGGCGGTTAAAGCCTGGAGCCCAGGAGGGGCATCTGGACGGGACATGGACGCGGGTCGGGAGCACGGGGTGACCTTTGCAGCAGGGAGCCGGGTGACAGCACCGGGAAGGAGAGCGGAGGGAGGAGAGCACCAAGGCACCGTGACCTCGGAGGTCACGGACACGTAGGAATCAGAGAAGAGGGACCAGCAAGGATGGGCATGGATATGAGACACAACAAGGGCGAGGGGTGGACACTGGACGTGCCATGAAGGCCACGCCACGGCCCGGAGCAGCCCTCTGTTCTGCCGTCGGCGGGTGGTCTCCCACCTGGAGAAGTTAGAGGACCCCTCCTCCGCCCCCCGCCCCCCGCAGCCCAGGCCGCTTTCCTCTGCAGCCTCAGACCTCCCCAAACACAGGACCGGTCCTCTGGGGCCCCTGGGAGGACCGCCCCTGAGAGTGGGGACACGTGCTCCTGAGTCAGAGAGCCCCACCAGGACGGGGTCTCCGCGCCTCCCTCTCGCCCCCGCCAGCAGGGGTGGCCTTGGGCTCCGCCCCCGCCCGGTGGAGGGGAGCGGCCGGCTTCGCAACAGCTTCTGAGAACTGAAGACGGAGCCGGAGAGAGGACGAGGCGGCATTATCCAGCGGAACGTAACCCTGAACCAGCCGGACCTGAACAAACGGACCTGGACCAACCGGACCTGGACCAACCGGACCTGAACAAACCGGACCTGGACCACCCGGACCTGGACCAACCGGACCTGAACCAACCGGACCTGGACCACCCGGACCTGGACCAACCGGACCTGGACCAACCGGACCTGAACAAACCGGACCTGAACAAACCAGACCTGGACCACCCGGACCTGAACAAACCGGACCTGGACCACCCGGACCTGAACAAACCGGACCTGGACCACCCGGACCTGAACAAACCGGACCTGAACAAACCAGACCTGGACCACCCGGACCTGAACAAACCGGACCTGGACCACCCGGACCTGAACAAACCGGACCTGGACCACCCGGACCTGAACAAACCGGACCTGAACAAACCAGACCTGGACCACCCGGACCTGAACAAACCGGACCTGGACCACCCGGACCTGAACAAACCGGACCTGGACCACCCGGACCTGAACAAACCGGACCTGAACAAACCAGACCTGGACCACCCGGACCTGAACAAACCGGACCTGGACCACCCGGACCTGAACAAACCGGACCTGGACCACCCGGACCTGAACAAACCAGACCTGGACCACCCGGACCTGAACAAACCGGACCTGAACAAACCAGACCTGGACCACCCGGACCTGAACAAACCGGACCTGGACCACCCGGACCTGAACAAACCGGACCTGAACAAACCAGACCTGGACCACCCGGACCTGAACAAACCGGACCTGGACCACCCGGACCTGGACCAACCGGACCTGAACAAACCGGACCTGAACAAACCAGACCTGGACCACCCGGACCTGAACAAACCGGACCTGGACCACCCGGACCTGAACAAACCGGACCTGGACCACCCGGACCTGAACAAACCGGACCTGAACAAACCAGACCTGGACCACCCGGACCCGAACAAACCGGACCTGGACCACCCGGACCTGAACAAACCGGACCTGGACCACCCGGACCTGAACAAACCAGACCTGGACCACCCGGACCTGAACAAACCGGACCTGGACCAACCGGACCTGGACCACCCGGACCTGGACCACGTGGACCTGGACCATCTGGACCTGAACAAACCGGACCTGGACCACCCGGACCTGGACCACCCGGACCTGAACAAACCGGACCTGGACCAACCAGACCTGGACCACCCGGATCGGGACCCGTTTAAAGCGACCTGGACCACGACCATCTGGACCTGAACAAACCGGACCTGGACCACCCGGACCTGAACAAACCGGACCTGGACCACCCGGACCTGAACAAACCGGACCTGGACCACCCGGACCTGAACAAACCAGACCTGGACCACCCGGACCTGAACAAACCGGACCTGAACAAACCAGACCTGGACCACCCGGACCTGAACAAACCGGACCTGGACCACCCGGACCTGAACAAACCGGACCTGAACAAACCAGACCTGGACCACCCGGACCTGAACAAACCGGACCTGGACCACCCGGACCTGAACAAACCGGACCTGGACCACCCGGACCTGAACAAACCGGACCTGGACCACCCGGACCTGAACAAACCGGACCTGAACAAACCAGACCTGGACCACCCGGACCTGAACAAACCGGACCTGGACCACCCGGACCTGAACAAACCGGACCTGGACCACCCGGACCTGAACAAACCGGACCTGAACAAACCAGACCTGGACCACCCGGACCTGAACAAACCGGACCTGGACCACCCGGACCTGAACAAACCGGACCTGGACCACCCGGACCTGAACAAACCGGACCTGAACAAACCAGACCTGGACCACCCGGACCCGAACAAACCGGACCTGGACCACCCGGACCTGAACAAACCGGACCTGGACCACCCGGACCTGAACAAACCGGACCTGGACCACCCGGACCTGAACAAACCGGACCTGGACCAACCGGACCTGGACCACCCGGACCTGGACCACGTGGACCTGGACCATCTGGACCTGAACAAACCGGACCTGGACCACCCGGACCTGGACCACCCGGACCTGAACAAACCGGACCTGGACCAACCAGACCTGGACCACCCGGATCGGGACCCGTTTAAAGCGACCTGGACCACGACCATCTGGACCTGAACAAACCGGACCTGGACCACCCGGACCTGGACCACCCGGACCTGAACAAACCGGACCTGGACCAACCAGACCTGGACCACCCGGACCGGGACCCGTTTAAAGTGACCTGGGCCGTTTCTTTGTAGCGAGCTTCAGTGAGTCACACAACCGTACGCAGACGCCGGGAGGGCACGGGTGTGGATAAAAGGCGGTTTCACTTCACACCGACTCCATCCCCTGAAATAACTGTTCCCCGAGCCCCGGGCGCCGGCGCGGGCTGTGCCCTCGGGTTAGACTGTGGCCGTGGCGCTGGGGCTGCTGCACCAGCGTCAGCGGTGTCACCGAGAGCCACAAACGGCCCACACGGGCGCTGGGGCTGCTGAGTGACTGGTGGACTCGTACCGGGATCCTGTGCAGCAAGGAAAACTCGAGTGACTGGCTGCTACACACAACACCCGGGAAACTCGGGCTGGACATGCAAGAACATGCGTGTGGTTCCATGTATGTGAGGTTCAAGGGCAGGTGGGGGAGGAGCCGGGACGGGGTGTGAGGCCCCCCCACACCCGACGCACGGGAGGGGCGTGTGCTGTGCGCCGGCTCAGGGTACAGTCCTCTCCTCCACCGATCAGGGGCTCCCCGACCCCCACCCCCTGGAGCGGAGCCCCCAATGGCGACGCTGGCCTGGGAAGTCACTACCAGCGGACGCGGCCTTGGAGCGGGACCAGCCAAGCCAGACCTGGGGGAGCACCCGCCCCGCCACGCTGTCCTCGCCTCCTTTTTTAAGAAAAACGTTTTTACGGAATTCAGAGAGGAAGGGAGAGAGAGACATCAGCGACGGGAGAATCACTGAGCGGCTGCCCCCTGCACGCCCCCCACTGGGGACCCAGCCGCAACGGGGCGTGCCCTGACGGGGATCCAACCCCACCTCCTGGCTCATCGGTCGGCGCTCGGCCCTGAGCCACGCTGCGGCCGCCCGCTCTCCCAGCCTCGCCCTTCCCGCTTGTTTCTTACTCATAAAAGGAGGCTCACGGCACAAGCCAGCCAGACGCCCCGACTCTTCCCTTCCGGCCCGACCACCGAGCCCCGTGCTTGGACGTCCGGCTGGAAGCAGTTCCTTCCAGACACGCCCGTGTGAGCCCGGGCAGCCCCTCTCCTCGCTGGCGGCTCACAGCGTCCTGCCGCGGGGCTGCCCCGCCCCCAGGAGCGTCCCCGGAAACAGGCGGTGAGCACCGCGCAGGCGGCCGGGCAGCCGGGCGGGCCGGCAGGTGGGCGCCAGCGCTTCTGCTCGCGGAGCTCCAGCCCGGGTGCTCGTGATCGCGGGTCAGTGCACGTCGCCAAAGCGAGGCGAGGGCGCCGGCCCCTCTCCTGCCAACACCCGTCCCGTCTCACCATCGGATCCCGCCAGGCTGACAGGTGGGAACGGCAGGTCCCTGCTCCCGCTCAGTGAGGCGCCGAGCGGGGGGAGGGGCCACGGTCTCTGGGCACGCGTCTCTGGGTAGGACGCCCGACGCTGCAGGCGGCTCTCCGAGGTCAGCGGCCCGGCCTGTGTTTTCCCCTCTGGCCAATCTCCCCTCCCCCGACCCCCCGCTGTTTGTCTGCATCCCGACCGCCGTGGGAGAAGGGCTCCTGGAGAGCCGGGTGGGCACAGCCTGTCCAAGGTCAAGGATGAGCACAGAGGAGCAGGGGCGCCTCGAACCCGGGTCTGCAGCCACAGCGTGAGCGCCGTCCCCCTCCCCCTCGGCCTCAGACCCCGAGGTGGAGCTGGGACCTCCCATCGCCTCCTCCCCGGGTCTGACTGTTTTTAAAACACGGTCTGGCCGTGCAAACTCAGCAGGCAGCAGTGTCGGGGGGCCATTGGGGGGCGCTGGCCACATGGGGCTTCACCCCGTCCCACTCCCAGGGGCCCTGGGGTCAGGGCTGAGCAGAACAGAGATTGTTCGGGTTTTTTTATTTTTTCTCATTTGTAATTTCAATCCAAGCATTGCTAATTCGTGTTTTTTTTTTTTTACTTTCATAAAAGCACCAAATTTTAATCATGTAAGTCGATTTGTTTTTTGGGAAAGAAACATCATCAAGAACTCCTCTCCAGAATAAAACAATGAAGTTCATTCTTCCAAACAGCCAAACTCAGTCTACCAAAACCAAAACCAAAACAGCCCACCCTGGAGGAAGCTTCCTCGTTGATTTTCAGGGAGAGACAGAGAGAAACATCGATGTGAGAGACGTCGACGGGTGCCTCCTGCACGCACCCCCACCAGGGCCGGGGAACCTGCCACCAAGGTGCGCGCCCTTGGCCGGAATCGAACCCGGGACCCTTCAGTCTGCGGGTCGGCGCTCTATCCACTGAGCCGCACCGTCCAGGGCAGAACAGCCGGTTCTGAATCGACTCGAGGAGGCTCCATGCTCCGCGGTCCGCCCTCCGCTTCATCGGCATCACCTGAACATCGGGACCCAGCCTGGCCTTTCAGCCCGAGGAGGTCCCTCCTCCACCGCCCACCCACCCCAGCCCGGCCCCCCTTCCGTCTGGGCGGCTCGCCTCGCTGGGGAGGACCGCGCCGCCCGCGTGGGAAAGCGGAGGAGGACGCCGGGGGTCACCCGCGCAGCGCAGTCTCCGCCTGGAATCGCCCCTCCACCTCTGGGCCCCGAGCCCCACCCTCTCTCCCACCGCCTCCCACCGGCCCCTCTGCGGGATCCTTTCCCTCCAGTGGGTCTGAGCCACACTCCGGCTGCGGCTCACAGGGCGCACGGCACGCCCCGCTCCGGGACATCTGGGCCTCGCACTCCCTGTGTCCCCACAGCGCCCCACAGCGCCACCGAGCAGGCCCCCGGGGCGTTCCGACCGGGCAGCGTCTTCAGCAGGAGAGCTGGGGTTATGGCCCGTTTTAAAGGATGCGTGAGGAGGAATGCAAGCACCAGCGGCCTCCGACACCGAAGCGTATGCAGCCCCGAAAAGGAAGGAGGCAGCGCCGGCTCCCACGTGGAGGGGCCTTGAAGTGACTGTGCAGGGAGCCAGCCGCCACAGGAGGACGGGCACTGTCTACCCCTGCCCAGGCCCCCGGAGGCACCAGGCTCAGACGCAGAAGTGGAGGGAGGGCGCTGGGCTGGGGTGGGCGGGGACAGCCTCCGTGTGGGAGGTCAAGGTGGGGATGGCGGCACCTGGGAAGGAGCCGCTGCCACCCCTGCACCTTGTAGGGCTCAGATGGTCACGTCTATGCGTGTGCAATCACCGCCATTTAAACCGCACACGGAGCATCTTCCTGGGCAGGCAGGACTGTGGGCCCCAGCCCTCGGTGCCGCTGCCGGTGCTGGGAAGGAGGCTGGGCAGGTGCCCTGCCCTAGACCACCCAGCGGCCACAGCGCCACCCACAGCGTGGAGGCGGGGGGGGGGGTGGAGACTCAGGCGGAGGAGAGTGCGGGCAGTGGCGCTCGCCCGGCCCGGCCCCGCCTCGTAGCACTGGACGCGTGGAGCAGGCGGTCCTGAGGTCCAGGGCCCACCAGCACCTTCCTGCTTCCGGTGGGGGTGACCTTACCCCTTCAGGGTCATGAATGTCAGGGGCAATTTTTCAACTACAAGCCAGAGGCCTGGAGAGAAGGCGGACGCCCAGGCCAGCCTGGCCCAGGCCAAGTCTGCAGGTGGCTCCCACTTGGCCACACGGGCTCCAGGCCAGGCGGCTCCGTGGGGCACCGCTCCCGTGGTCCTGGGCGCTGAGCCCCTCTCTGCTGGGGCCCTCCAGCCTCGGCCTGACCCAGGGAGGTGACCAGGCCCAAGGCCGTGAGGACCTCATCCTCTGGTTTGTTGGGGACCTGGCCTCAGCCACGGCCTCCCATCCAGGCCCTGTGGGAGGGCCCCCTCCCCCCGCCCCCCCCTCTCCCCCTCTCCGCCCAGGCCCCAGCTCTCAGGAGCCTCTGAGTCAGGCCTGGCTGAGGTCTGGAAACTTCCTGCCCCCTCGGGTGGTAGAAGAGGTTCTTTTCCTCCCTCCCTCCCTCAGGGCAGGTGTGGGGACGCTCTGCGGGGTCACCCCTCCTCTCTGAGCGGCTGGCGCTCTGCCCGGTGGACACTCGGACAGTCAGAGAACTGCGGAGTCTCAGGGAGGTGCAAAGTGGAAGAAAGAGAAAGGCTTGGGAGCGGGGACAGAGAAAGGCGGGGGGAGAGATGGAGAGATGGGGGAGAGGGAGAGGGAGAGGAGAGAGAGAGAGAGAGAGAGAGAGAGAGAGAGAGAGAGAGAGAGAGAGAGGCGGAGGGGCCCAGCACCGGGCCAGCAGAGCCTGCCGCTCCCCACCCCCCACCGCCACTCACAGCCCACAGTCCCTGACGCCCAGGCATCCTGGCAGGGGACCCTGTGCCCTTGAATACCTTCCCCGCACCGCCCCCCGTCATTCCCCCCCCCACCACCAGGCTCTTTGCCCCAGTGCGCCCCCGACTCCCCCCTCGGTCCCCCCCACCCCCCTGCACATCCTCTGAGCCTACCTGGGGTGCTCATGCTCTGCCGGCTTCGGGCGCCTCCTCCATGCAGGCTGCGGGCTTCCTCCTGGAGGCCCGGCCCTGGGCCCGCCGCACGTCCAGCGCCCGCTCAGGGGCTGCAGGGCCGGGGGTCGGGGGGGCAGTGCGCCCCGGAGGTAGGAGTCCGACACCAGAGGAGGCAAAAGAGAAAAAAGAAGAGAAAGTGTGTCACAGGCCGGGCGGGCGGGGGAGGGAAATGCAAAACCCGACAGGAAATGAGGCTGAAAAATGCAAAAAGTTAGAAAAGGAGATAAGGAAGAGGGGGAGGGGTGGGCTGGGTCCCAGGCGCAGGTGGTGGGCACGGTGGGTGGGCCCTGGGCAGGGCCCTGTGGACACTCGGGTGGGCCCTGTGGCCAGGCCACCTGCCTAGTGGGGGAGATGGACCCCGTCAGCCCCCTCCCAGCTCTGAAACCTGCCAGGGCGGGTGTGGCCCTGGGAGGGGCCCCCAGAATGGTGGGGAGCACTGAGTCCGGCGGCCGGACACTCCCGGCCTCACCTCTGTTCTAGCAGCTCCCGGGCTGGCCGGGTCCGTGTGCTGCCCAGGGCCGCCGCCCCCCGGAGAGATCCGGTGGCCAGGCTGCATCCCTCCCCCCCTGCCCGGCCCCACGCACCCCTTCCCCCTGCCTGTGAGGGAGACTGGGATCTGCGTTTCCTCCCTCCTTTAGCACTTGACCCCGAGCGGCGCCGAGGGCCCGGCCGGCCGCCCCTTCACTGCAGGTCCGGGGGGCTCACCTGAGTCACCCCAACACCCGGGCCCGGCGGCACCAGGGGGTCTCGGGTTCTGGCCTCCACGCCCGTGTCCCTCTCCGTCTGCCCGGCCTCAGTTTACCTTTCTCTCCCCTCCCTCCCCCTCCTGCTCCTGCTCTGAGGGCTGAGGAGAGGGCCTGGAGGAGGCAGTCTGGGAAGTCGACGGCTGAGCCAGAAGGTGCGGACCGCGTGCGTGCGGGAACCTGGCTCTGCGGACACGGCGGGGCTGGGCACGCGGCCGGCGAGCGGGGCAGACACAGCGTGCTTCCTGCGAAGCGTGTTCCGGAATGTGCCCAGGAGCTCCACCGAGAAAGGTCCTCCGGGACGCACGGGGCGGGGCGGGGCGGGCGGGCGCACGTGCCCTCGGGAAGCCCCCCGCCCCCCATCCCCGTCCCCGCGTGGCCCCAGAGAGCTGGCTCCCACCCCCCACCCCCCATCCCCGCGTGGCCCCGGAGAGCCGGCTCCCACCCCCCGCCCCCCATCCCCGTCCCCGCGTGGCCCCGGAGAGCCGGCTCCCACCCCCCCCATCCCCGTCCCCGCGTGGCCCCGGAGAGCCGGCTTCCCTCCTGCAGGGCTGGGCGCAGACCTGCCTTCAGAGAACAGCCCGGCGCCCAGAGGCCGTGGCACAGCGCACACCTTGTGCCAACAGCGGCGCGCGTTCCCGAGCAAACAGCCTGTGAGCCACGCGGCCCCAAACCAGGGCTTCGCCCCCAGGGCACCCTCGCAGGCCCCCGGTTGTCACCCGCAGGGTAACAGGGTCTGACCTCTCACAGCGCAGAGCGGTTTGGCTGCCAACGTCATCGCCATCGCCATCGCCATCGCGTTTAAGGCCGCGAGGCACCGGAGCAGGTGGGGCCCTCCTCCCGCTGGCCCGGCTCCTCCGCTGGGATGGCAGCGGGGTTGCGTGCAGGCTTGGTCACGGAGCCGTCCCCCCAGCACCCGAGCACACGCAGCTGGAGGAGCGCTGGGCGAGCGCCGTGCACACCCGCTGTGAGCTGCGCTGAGCATGTGCTCTGCTGGCTTGAACCCGCGTGTGCCCTCTGTCCCTCCGGCCATCGGGCCCTGCCTTTTGGACCACGTTTCAAACGAAGTTGAAGACGTCAGTCTGTGGCACTTTCACTGACTTTTTTGTTGACGTCGGAGAGGAAGGGAGAGAAACATCCATGATGAGAGAGAATCATGGGTCGGCTGCCTCCTGCACGCCCCCCACCCCCACCCCCGGGGATCGAGCCCCCAACCGGGCCTGTGCCCCGAGCGGGAATCGCACCGTGACCTCGTGGCTCAGGGGTTGATCGTCGGCCTCTGGCCACAGCGGCCGGGCTCCACCTCACCTGTCAGTCCTCGCGCCCGCGCGTCATTCGCTAGAGAGGGTTTGTTGGTGGGAGTGACGGCCAGACTTACACTGTACCATGAAGTGAGCTCTGACCTCCGTGTGCCATGTGACCCTTTCCCCGCCCCCCTGTGAGAGGAGAGCTGGGCCTGGGGGCCCGAGAAGGCTCTGACCTCTGGCTCTTCGGGGTCTGGACAACGTCCTGCAGGCTGGGCTGCCACCACCCGCCTTCCCGGGTGACACCCCCTCTCCTGCTGTGTGTGTCCGCCACAGTCTCACCCAGCAGGGGGCACCTGCGCTGGCTGTGGGTCACCTTGGCTCACTCGCCGTCCAGTCGCCGCGGCCCTCACCCCAGCCCGGCCTCTCTGCAGGGCGTGCGGCGGGGCAGGCTGCGCAGGGACAGCCGACTCAGCCTGGCACACTTGGTATCCTCGCTCCGTCCCTGTCCTCTTGGCCCAGCTACTGGGAAGCTCCAGGTGCCCACTGCCCCCGTGTGGGTGCTGAGAGGGAGAGAGGCCAGTCTTCCTGCTGCACACACATCCATGTACACACCATGCACACACATCCACACACACACCATGCACACACATCCATGCACACACATCCATGCACACACCCATGTACACACCATGCACACACACCCACGCACACACCATGCACACACATCCATGCACACATCCACGTGCACACATCCATGTACACACCATGCACACACATCCACGCACACACCATGCACACACATCCATGCACACATCCACGTGCACACATCCATGTACACACCATGCACACACATCCACGCACACACCATGCACACACATCCATGTACACACCACGCACACACACCATGCACACACATCCACACACACCATGCACACACATCCACGCACACACCCACACACATCCATGTACACACCATGCACACACATCCACACATCCACACACACACCATGAATACACACCATGCACACACCATGCACACACATCCACACACATCCACACACACACCATGAATACACACCATGCACACACATCCATGCACACACCCATGCACACACATCCACACATACACCACACACACACCATGCACACACATCCATGCACACATCCACACGCACACATCCATACACAATCCATGCACACACATCCATGCACATACCATGCACAATCCATGCACACACATCCACACACACCTGCGCACACACATCCATGCACACACCATGCACACACATCCACGCACACCATGCACACATCATGCACACACATCCATACACACACCACGCACGCACCATACACACACCATACACACACCATGCACACATCCATGCACACACCCATGCACACACCCATGCGCACACCATGCAGAACCATGCACACATGTCTGCGTGCTTTCTTCCCGTCTGAGCACAGACCAGGGGACTCCTGTGCAGGGAAACTGAGGCCAGCAGAGGAGCAGGGCGGGCGGGGACCCAGCTGGAGTCTGGAGCCACAGTTGCCCCACAGAGGGAGCGGCCCTGAGCCACGGCTCTGCGCTGGTCAACCACGGAGGGCTGCCTGGGGGAGGCGTGCAGAGGCTTCTCCCAGGACCCTTCACCCTGAACTGGATCTTCGGACCGAGAAGGACGCGAACAGCAGGATCCTCGTCCGAGCTGCCCGACTGCATGGGGCTCAGGACGTCGGTTCCGTCCCCGAAACTGCCAGCCGTTGCTATGCCCCCTTCTCACGGTCGCTCCCCAACAGGCCCCACGTGTCTACCAACGCTTCCCGACGGAGTGTTCCTCCCCCTGAAAGACTGCAGCCCTGAGAGGCGCCTGGGCCCTGAGAGGCGCCTGGGCCCCGGCCAAGGACCAGCACGGGACAAACCAGCGGCTGCTTCACCCAGACGCCGTCGCCATGCTGCATTGGAGGCATTTCTGTGCGGCATTGGGAGCGAAATGGAATGCGGGCGGGAGCCCAGGGACCGCGTGCTCCTGTCTCTTAGATGACCCTCCCCCCTCCTCTCCCCTCCCCTCCCCTCCCCTCCCGAGAGCCATCCCATCCCGTGGGCCCTGCCCGGTGCCACAGCGAGGCATTTGCAGCCTCCTGATCTGAGAATCAGGAGGCCGCCGCCGCCGCCGTGTGGATTCGCACCCCCATCGCGTCGGGAGCAATGCGGAACCTCCGGGCCCTCCGTTCTGTTTCACGCACCTTCTGCTTGGATGCCGTGGCCGCTGTCTCTGTCTCGGCCCTTCGAGCTCATTCCTCCTGATTTCGGGTTGTTTCCCAGCTGCGTCCCTGCTGCTCGCTGCCCCTGCGCAGAGGCGACCCCAGCGGCCCCAGGCCCCTTCGGCTCCCGTTCCTCCTCCTGCAGCCCGGTCAATGCCCTGACTCCTTTTGTTTTGAATTCCTGCGGAAAGCGCGGCTCAGATCCCAGAGGGCATGCTCCCCGCGGCTGGTCACCTGCGCTCACCAGCTCCCAGCAGCTCGCGCTGTAAACGTGACGAGGGCCGTTTGTGTGTCTGGGTTGGGGGAGGGGGCACCTCGACATCCCCTCCACGTGGGGCTGATGGGGGGGCGTCTTGCAAAAACGTGCAGAACATGGTGGGATGCCGGTGCTGCTGCGGGAACCGAGGGCTCGTGGGGGGCCCTCTGCGCGCCACCGCGTGGGGCAGGCGATGCGAGAAACGGTGGACTCGGCCACTCGCAGCAGCTGCGCTCGGTCCATGTTCCTTCCATTGGGGACTGATGGCAGCCGCCAACACCGTCCATCCGCATGAGGGCAACGGGCACCTCACAGCGGGTGGCGGGGCCTGTGCGGGGCGGGGCGCCCCCTAGGTAACGAGGGATCGCGGTCAGCACGGGCCTGCCAGCCGGCGGAAAGCGGTCATGGACACTCTGTTTGTCTTGGGAGCGGAGTTAGCAGCTGGGGCCGGGGAGGCCCTGAGTCGCTGGGGCCATCTCGCAGTCCTTCCTCCGCTGGTTCCAGGGCACCGCCTGTGCGTGGTCCCTGTTTAAAGATGGCAGCCAAACCCGTCCGCCCGGCTCATCCCTCCCAGGCCGCCCAGGGCTCCCCTCCTGCTGCGCTGAGAAAGCAGCCGGAGCCGCCCGGCGGCGGGAAGGCCGGCGAGGGGCTGGGCTATGAGGCATCTCTCGCGGGTGTGCCTGGCGCTCCGTCTGCTTCCTGAGGGCCCGCCCGCCAGGCCCCTCCAGCGCCAGAGGGGAGCGCCCATCCGTGTGGGCGCACCTGTCACTGTCGTGTGGACACCAAGGTGCGACACTGAGATCAGACAAGTCAGACGCTTGCGTTTCTGAGAAGCACGTAACCGCCGGGCTGCGCCTTCGCATCTTCACATCCTCTGGCATGAGGTGCGCTGGCACCGCACGGACCTCGGCCCCGCAGAGAGTGGGCAGGTGTGTGCTTCTGACCTCGGAGTTTCTTTCTTCCTTTAAATGTATTTTATTGATGTCAGAGAGGAAGGGAGAGGGGGAGAGAGAGAGACATCCATGATGAGAGAGAATCATGGATCGGCTGCCTCCTGCATACCCCCCCTCCCCCACTGGGGACCCCGAAACCCGGGCATGCGCCCTGACCGGGAATCGAACCGTGACCTCCTGGTTCCTAGGTCGACGCTCAGCCATGGAGCCGCATCAGCCACCCTTCGGGCTTCTTCCCGGAGGAGCTGTGTCATGGGCGGTGGGCACACCCCACGGCTCGGTCCGGGTGCCGACGTGCAGGAGCCTCGCAGCGCGGTCCGCAGGGAGAAGAGACGGAAGAGCCCAGGCCGCGGCCAAAAGGGACGCAACGATTTCATTCCCACAGCCGTGTCTCCAGCCTCTCCCCGCAGCCCCGCTCTGCGCCCTCCGTCTGGCCTGTCTCCAGCCCCGCCGCTCCGGCCCAGGCACCGCACTGCCCGCACCGGCTCTTTCCCGAGTCCGAGCTCCGTCACGTGACCACTCTAGCACGCCCAGGTACCGCAAACACAGGAAGAGCCCCGGACACGGAGCGGTTTGGCGGGGGATCCGACATGGCCGTGCGGGCAGTGTGCGGGTCTGAGGACGTGGCGGGTCTGCGGACGGGAAGCACAGACCATTCAGGATAAAAGATGCAACAGTGTGACTTAAAAATGGCCGCCGACCAGGTGGAAGGGGACAATGCCTGGAGCTGATCGAGGCCGCAGGTTTTTCTGACGCCAATGACGTGCGCGCGGCGTCTCCCCGGTAAAGAGCGTGACACACGCAGTCGCCAGGGTGACGCGGGCCTGTCCCTCAGACCTCACCAAGCCCGTGGCCCGGCTCCTCCTGCCCCCCCACCCGCTGCCCCCTTCTCCCCTCGCCTGGGTGCCTGCGCCTCCATTGGGTCAAACAGCAAAGCAGCTCCGGGTTGCGCCGCGGGCTCCGCCCCGTCCCAGGCCCCGCGGGCCGTGCGGTGTGGCCGCCGACTTCACAGCCATGCGGCAGGTGCTCCGGCAGCTGGTGACAGATGTGGAAAGTCAGTAAATGGCAGTTAAATCAAACAGACCAAGCGCGTGCCGGGGCAGCGAGGGCCACCGCACACGGTGTGAGCTGGAACGCGAGGGGGTACGCTGCTCTCCCGCCCCGTGTGTCCTGGAGTCCGTGACAGAGCTGAGCCCGCCAGCAGGGACGACGCTTCCAGACGGGACGTGTGTGCACACGCGTGTGGCTGGCCCCGGTGCGGGGTAGGCGTGAAGAAAGGCCCTCAGGCCTCAGCCCTGGGCGGGGCACCAGTCCTCTCTGGTGCCAGCACCCTGCGGGCACCCACTGAGGTGCCATTGCCAATGGCCACAGTAATGCGGAACCCTGTCGCCCGCGTTCACAGGCCGAGTCCCAGCCCCAAGCCCTCAGCAGGTGGCTGTTCGCAGGTGAGAGAGTGAAGGCACGCCGAGGGCCTGGGGGACCCAGTTCCACGCGACTGGCGTTTTCACAGGGAGAGGAGGCGAGGACTCAGCAGGAGGGTGACCTGTGGGGGCCCAGGGAGGAGACGGCCACCTGCCCGGCCGCACCTGGACTGGCCTCCAGCCCCGGGCCTGAAGGAAACCAGCGTCTGCTCCCAGCGCCTGGTCTGCGGCTCCCAGCGCCCGGTCTGCAGCTCTGAGCGCCCGGTCTGCGCCCCGAGCTGACAGGCACCTGGCCATCGGGACTCGCTCAGGCCTGCAGGCGGCTGGCGGCCCTGCGGTCCCAGCGGAGCTCACCTGTGTCGGGCGCGGCTGTCCGGGGCCTCAGTGGCCGCGGCTGGGTGAGCGGCACGCCGCGGGGCTCCTGTGGACTCTCCTGCTCCAGCAGGGAGCCCGGGGTGTTCGGGGTGACGGCAGGGCCGGGAGGGAGGGGGGGCATTAGTGCACTCGTGTCTGAGGCCTGGGCCCGGAGGAACCGGCACACGTGTGCGCGTCCCATTGGCCAAAGCAAATCACCTGACCAGCCACACGTGGGAGGCGGACGGGGGAGGGAATAGTTGGGAGGCCAAGGGGATGGATTTCGGGAGGGGGCGGGGAAATAGGGTCATTTTTGCCATCAACCCAGAGGATTCCTAGATATTTTTTTGTTTGTTTATTTATTTTTATTGATTTCAGAGGAGGGAGAGAAACATCAATGAGAGTCATTGATCAGCTGCCTCCTGCACGCCCCCTACTGGGGATCAAGCCCGCCACCTGGGCACGTGCCCTTGACCGGGAATCGAACCCGGGACCCCTCAGTCCGCAGGCCGTGGCTCTATCCGCTGAGCCACGCCGGCTGGGTTAGCTGTTTCATTTTGAACGCGAGCGTCTAAACTTCAGCCTGAGTGATTTGGGAGAGGTTCCGAGGGACAGGAACCCTCCGCAGTAAGAGTGCGGGGTCCCTGCGGAGCAGAGGGGGAGGCCCTGAGGGAAGGGTGACGGAGAGCAGAAACCGATCCCCCCCAGTTTCCAGCGACACGGGGTTCGAGGTCTGCGTTGTACCCCGGAAGACCTGCACGTGGTAAACAGGACGAGGCTGGGGACCCAGGTTTGGGTCCAACAGAAAACCCCAAGCTTGGGGGCTACGTCAAGAGGTCTGGCCCCTTTGAAACGTCACTTCCCCGGAAAGCCCTTGCCTGGGCCGCCGGCCTGATGGGGTGTCACGGCTCTGGGCTCTCAGAGCCTCCTGACCCCCTCCCCCCCCCAGGCACCGCCCCTCCCCCCCCCCCGCCACGCAGCTCTGAGGGCTCGGCTGGGCTAGGCTCCGGCGTGGGGCGGGCCCTTGCTGGCGACTCTACCGCACGCGGGCAGGTAGCAGGTCCTCCTTCCCGGTTTGCTGATGGTCTTCCCGCCCTCCCCAGGCACAGAGCCCGGGGAGGTGACCTTGTGGAGAGAGCCCGGAGTCCGTCCGGCAGCCCCATTCCTCTGGGGCAGCCTTGGGAAGAGCAGAGATTTATTTCCGAGGAAATAAAAAGGTTTGCCTTTCTAACGGCTGAGAGCCATTCCGGGATGCCGTCCCCGCCGGCCCGCCGGGGATGCCAGGGAGACAGATGGCGGAGCCGTGCCCGGCGTTTGCAACTAAAACAAACAGGCCCCCCCTCCCCCCCCGTCCCTCCTCCCCCTCCCTCCCCCCTCCCCCCGCCGCCGCCAGACCCGAGGTGGCGCCGGGGCCTCGCTCTCTGGGGGGTCCTAAAGCCGCCGGAGGGGTGGTTTATGGCTCTGTTTGAACCCGACTTTGTCCGGCCCGATGTCTGTCCGCAGCTCTGAAATATGGGCGCACATTCCGTGAACGCTTGTAATTTAGCTCCCCTCGCTCCCGGCCGGGGGCGCCCGCAAATGAAAACCAGCAAGATTCATACTTGTTTCCAGGCGCGCGGCGACACGCGCACAATTACCTTTGGTAAGTAAGACCTTCCTGCGAGGGATGGAGTTGCTGGGAACGGCTCTCGACCCTGAAAACTAATTCCGAGGCTGAGAGGAGCCCGCAATCGGGACAAGAATAGCAATTTCAGGGCGGCGGGCGGCGGGGCCGGGGCAGGCGCGCGGCGCGCCCGGGGAGACACAACGCCATGCCGTTATTTCTCTCGAGCGCTTCACGGGGAAGCGTAGCAAAGTGCTCCCCAGCTGATTACCGGCTTCCACGCAAAGCAGGCAGAGCGGACGGCGCACCGTTTATCAGACGGAGGGAATCGGAACCCGCAGAGCCGGCGGACAGAGCTGCGTTCCCGCCGGGCTGCGGCCTGCTGACGGCAGCTGGAGGCCGGGCTGGGGAGGGGCGTCGGGCCCAGGGGCCCGGGCATAGCTCGGAGGCTGAGCCCAGAGAGGCCATGGCGCCTGGGGGACAGCAGGCAGGGCTCAAACGGACGGGGAGTGAGAGGGCAGGTGCGGACGCCGGGCAATTCCTGGCCCCGGGGGGCGCTCTGGTGGACAGATCTCTGTGGACAAGGAGCCAAAGTTTTGTGGTGACGGTAGGGGGAACACACATGGGTGTCCAGCTGGAGACGGACAGGTGGGTGGGCGTGGGTGTCCGGGGATGGGGGGCACCAGCAGTTGGGGTGTTTCAGGGAGAGATGACCAAGGGGGGCTGGGCCCCTGGAGGTGTCTGATCAATGGGGGGAGGGGCCAGCTTTGTGGGAGGCAGGAACGTCAAACCCGTACCCACTCTTCACGGTCCTGAGGGCGGAGGAGGCAGGAGGCGGTGGGCGCGTGCCGTGGACGATACCCAAGGACATTTAGTGACCGTGGCTGGACCCTGAAGGCCCCCTGCGCTTGGCGAGGGCAGCACATGGCGCGTCACTGTGTCCGAAGGACTGTCACAGGGAGGCAAGTTGGGGCTCCGAGGGGGGCTTGTTGGAGACAGTGCAGCCCCGGTGCTACGTGCACAGGGCACAGCGCAGGCTCTAGAGATGGAGGGGGCCTCCACCAGGCCTGATGCGGCCATCTGTGTGGGCCTCTGCGGCGGCGCGGGCATCATGTGTGACCAGCGTGCCCAGGGCATGTGAGTGGGCATCATGTGTGACCCCACATGCCCAGGGCATCCGAGCGGGCATCATGTGTGACCAGTGTGCCCAGGGCATCCGAGCGGGCATCATGTGTGACCAGCGTGCCCAGGGCATGTGAGTGGGCATCATGTGTGACCCCGCGCGCCCAGGGCATGTGAATGGGCATCATGTGTGACCCCGCGTGCCCAGGGCATCCGAGCGGGCATCATGTGTGACCCCGCGTGCCCAGGGCATCCGAGCGGGCATCATGTGTGACCCCGCGTGCCCAGGGCATCCGAGCGGACATCATGTGTGACCCCGCGTGCCCAAGGCATTCTGGAACTGATGGAGGAAGTTGGTCCAATCAGTTGTCGGCATCCGACACACGAGCACCTTTTTGGAAGAAAACCAAACAGAAGCTGGTGCGCTGACCGGCATCTCCCTGCGCCTGCGGCCGGGTGTGTTCTTCGGACCGTCAGCCCTAAGTCTGTCGTCCATCGACGACTGTGTGTTCAGCCCACTTTAACGTAAAGAGGCTCCGAGAATCCCAGCGCCCCTGGGGGTGCCGGCTGCCTCCGCGGGCTGCACGGAGGACGCGTCCTGCCTGGACACCTCCAGGGCCCCTCTGGAATGACTGACAGACCGACCGCCAAGACACTGCGAGTCAAGGTCAGGGTCAGCTGGTGTCCTCCGCTAATGCTTCCCCTTCATAAGGAGAAGAAACGGCTGCCTCCCTCCCTCCTGCCTCAGGGCCCCCTCCCTCCCTCCCTCCCTCCCTCCCTCCCTCCCTCCCTCCCTCCCTCCTTCCTTCCCTCCCTCCCTCCTGCCTCAGGGCCCCCTCCCTCCCTCCCTCCCTCCTTCCTTCCCTCCCTCCCGCCTCAGCACGGCCAGAGAAGAGCGGGTATTTGCTGTCTGGTCCTTCCAGCGCAGGAGGCGGCCGTGTATCTGAGGAGCAGACTCCATGTTTGGGGCTGGGCGGTTGGGCCGGGAGAAGTGTTTATTTAACCGTGACCGCGGAGCCTTCTCCCAGGAACTCAGTGTCACGTGTGCGAAAGGCCCGGACAGGAGACGAGCAGCTGCGGGCGGGGGGCCTCCCTGGGGACGTGCCCACAGGCCGAGCAGCTGGACGGAGCGATGGCAGCCCTCGCCGTTCCTCCCGCTGATGAGTCCGAGGTGGCAGCTTCGCCCGAGGCTACGCCGCAGGAGCCGGAGGGTCTGCCCTCCGCGCGGCTGAGCTGCCGTCCCTTTCCTTCGGTGCGGCGCACACCTGCTTGTTCTCCTAGCGAGGCGCCCGCTGGTCTTCGATGCCCGCGGCTCCTCCTCCCTGGGCCGAGCCTGCACTCCGCGCCTGGACGCCCTGTGGCCCCGGGGTGACATGGGAGGGGCGGCAGGGGACACGGTGCGACCTGCTGACCCGAGCGCCCCTGGGCAGGAACAGACAAGGCCCCCCCCCCCCCAATGCGACGAAGAACCAGGAGCCTGTCCTGCTCGCTCGGCCGGTCACCCCTGGGTCCTCTCCTCCTGGGGGAAGAGCTGCAGGGAGCGGAGTCTCCCTGGACCCTCCGGGCTGCGCTGTGCCCGGCCCTGGTGGTGCCACCCCGAAGCGGGTGTGAGCCTGGAGCTGCACTGCGCGTTGATGGAGGAGGTGGGGGGGCACACCAGTCACGCGTGTTAGGAAAGAACTGACTGCAGCACAGACTGTGGTGGGGGTGGGGGTGGGGGTGGGGTGGGGCTGGGACTGGGACGGGCCGGTGGGGGGTGAGCACCTTTCTTCCCCGCCACGGGCCTCCAGCCGGACCTGCCCTGCCGGTTAACGCCAAGGAAGCACCTGGGCCTTGGAGGCATTTCCTGCCGGAGCAGCCCTCCCGCCCCAGGCCCCAGGCCCCAGGCCTGTCTGTCCTGCTGTGACGACAAATAAAAGTGAAAACAAATGGGCAGTGAGAGGTGCTGTCGGTGCCGCCGGACGGGCAGAGGGTCTGGTGAGGCCGCGCGCCTGGAGCCCAGCTCCCGTCCTGCCTGCTGGGCCAGTCGCCCCGGCTCCCCAGACACGCAGCCACGCTTCTCCCGGCGCGGGCCTGGCACAGGCAGACTCGCAGCAGGAGCGAGCCCAGGCTCTGGGACCCCTCTGGCCCCTCTGGGACCCTCTCTGGGGACCTCTCTGTGGCTCCTCTGGGGACCCTCTCTGGGGACCTCTCTGTGACCCTTCTGGGGACCCCTTGGGGACCCTCTGGGGACCTCTGGGTGTCACCAGCCCTGTCCGGAGTGGGCCAGTCCCTGAGGAGACTGGAAGGAGCGGCCTCCGGGTCCCAGGCCGGAGTGTGGCTGTAGGGAAGGCCTGGGACCCACGGGGCAGGAATGATGGGATCTGAGGGAGGGGGGAGGACGCCCCTGAAAGGGGCGAAACCAGGGGCATCCCCGTGGCAACCTGGCCGGGCGTGGTGCCCCAGGAGGTGGCTGGGGCAGGCGAGCTCCTCCTCACTCCGCCAGGCCCCCCCCCACCCCTCCCCCCGCTGTGTCCCGCGGCCTCTGCTGCTGCTGTCACCTGGTGGAGGGCCATCCTCACAGCTTCCGGGGCTGGAGCACAGTCCTTGCTGCTCTGTTTTTAAAAAGCAGTGAACGTGGCTGCACCCCAGGTTTCCTGTGAAACCCTCCATGCGGGGAGCAATGACTCACTCGTTAATGTTGTCATAATGTCGACATTGTTATCCTATGTAATGAAGAGCTAATATGCTAATTAGACTGAACAGCCGAACGACCGCCCGGACAACCTTCCGGACAACCTTCCGGACAGCTGTCCAGACGAAGCCGAGCTGCTTGCATGAATTTCGTGCAGTGGGCCTCTGGTATGTTAATAGCAGCTGTTGTTGATATTATCAATGCGTGCGTGCGTGCGTTCGGGAAGTATTTATCGAGAACCTATTACGTGCCAGGCTGTGCTGGGCTCTGGGGAAGTAACAGTGAGGAACTCAGACTGGGCCCCTCTCCTCGAGGCGCTCAGGAGCCTGCGGGAAGCTACACGATACCCAGATAATCACGGATGCAAAGGCAGAAATGCACACTGTGTTCGAGGGAAGCGGCGCCCTGTTCTCACAGGCTGTCCTGAGAGGCTCCGAGTGGGTCAGGGAGCTGTTGGAGGAAGTGACACCTGAAGATGTAGGTGAAAAAGGGGAGGAGTAAGCCTGAGGGAACAGCACGTGCAAAGGCCCTGTGGCAGGAGGGCAGCGGAGAGGGGTGGGGACGTCCCGCACGGCGGGCTGCACCGGCGGTGAGGACCACGCCGAGAAGCTGAGTTTTTATCCCAGGAGCAGCAGAACCCCGGAGGAGGGAGGGGTACCGTGGCCACCGCTGTCTTTGCGCCATCACCCCGCGACCTGCGGTGGGCTCTGCGATGCACCTCCAGGCAGCCCTGCGGACACAGGGCCTGTCCCCCAGACGCCGGGAAGGCTGCTGCCAGGAAGCCCCCCCGCATCCAACCCTTCAGGGGTGGCATCTGCCGCACCCCTTCCCAGGAGAGCCAGCAGCTGGTGCTGGCCACCCCCAGGATCGCCAGAGCCCCTGGCAGGGGTGTGTGAGGCCTTCCTTGAGGCGGGGTCGCGCTCGATAGCGCCCCCTGCCGAATCCTGCTTGCCCTCCACAGGCGACACCCTCAGGACCCCCCTGACAGAGTGCCTGCGCGCTCCCTCCTCAGAGTCTGCCCCACAGCAGGAGCCGGGAGGGGCTGGTGACGGGGGAGGATGGCTCCCGGTCGGGCAGGGAGCCAGTGGGCTGACTGGGGCCGGGGGAAGAGAAGAGGGGACCTGCCCTGAGTTGAACTGGGTTCCCCCCAAAGACGGCCGAGTCCCAACCCCAGGCCCCACGGACGTGACCTTGTGGGAAACAGGGCCTTTGCAGCAGGCGATCAGGTTAAGGGGAGGCTGTCAGGGGGCCCCTGTCCCCATGTGCCGGGGCCCTTCCCCAGGGGGAAGCACACACGATTCACAGGGAGGGAGAGCGCTGGGAGGGGAAGCAGAGGCGGGCGATGCACCTGCAGGCCCCGGACCTGGGGTGCCAGCCACCCGGAGGGCAGAGCACGGCCTGGGGCGGACCCTCCCTCACCGCCTGGGAGGAGCCCCCTGCCCAGCCCGGACCCCCGACCTCGGGCTGTGGGACTGAGCCAGCGAGCGCCTGCTGTTCAGGGTGACAGCTGTGAGGGGCTGGGCCGCCTGGGCAGACGGGGCGCCGCGGGTGACAGACAGGGAGGCCGTGCCTGTCGTCATGACTCAGCTCCCATGACAGACTCAGGCTCACAAACCCCGGCCTACAGTGCTGGTGAGTGTGAGAAGAAGGGGTGCTCTCCCCAGGCTGCCGCTGAGAAAGGAAGAAGGGCGGGGTCCCACCTCCACCGCTGCAGGGGTGCGGCGGGGAGCCCTGCGGTCCGGCTTCCTGCAGGGCCTGTGGGGTTTCCGTTGGCTCTGCACACAGCTCAGGAGCGCCCCCGCGACCCCCCCCCGCCCCCCAGGCGGCCAGCCTCCTGCAGGAAGCCAGCGGGAGCCTGCGACCACGGGTCTGCGCACCCGCCCCCGCCCCCGCCCCCCGTCCCCAGGGCCCCAGGCCGCCTGGCCCGGACCTGGCCTCCCGTTTCAGTAACGCTGGCCGTGAGCAGAGGGCCGGCCCTAACGAAGCGGGAAAACCTGAACTTTCCAGGCGGGAGTCTGGGGAGCGTCCCGTCCTCCGGCTCCCGGGTCTGAGCAGCCGGAGCCTGAGGAAGGGCAGCCTCCCGCCCGGAGGGAGAGGTCAGATGCCTCCGGACACGGGGAGGGCCAAGACCACCCCACGAACAACACGAGCCCCACCTTGTCTTTGGAGCGGAACTAGGTTGACGGCAGCGGCTGTCTGCTTCAAAAAGCTGTGAGCGGCCTGTCTGTCTCAGAAAGCTGTGAGTGGTCTGTCTTTCTCAGAAAGGTGTGAACGGCCTGTCTGTCTCAGAAAGGTGTGAGCGGTCTGTCTGTCTCAGAAAGCTGTGAGCGGCCTGTCTGTCTCAGAAAGCTGTGAGCAGTCTGTCTTTCTCAGAAAGGTGTGAGCGGCCTGTCTTTCTCAGAAAGCTGTGAGCGGCCTGTCTTTCTCAGAAAGGTGTGAGCGGCCTGTCTTTCTCAGAAAGGTGTGAACGGCCTGTCTTTCTCAGAAAGCTGTGAGCGGCCTGTCTTTCTCAGAAAGCTGTGAGCGGCCTGTCTTCTTCAGAAAGGTGTGAGCGGCCTGTCTTCTTCAGAAAGGTGTGAGCGGCCTGTCTTTCTCAGAAAGGTGTGAGCGGCCTGTCTTTCTCAGAAAGGTGTGAGCGGCCTGTCTTTCTCAGAAAGGTGTGAGCGGCCTGTCTTTCTCAGAAAGGTGTGAGCGGCCTGTCTTCTTCAGAAAAGTGTGAGCAGCCTGTCTTTCTCAGAAAGGTGTGAGCGGCCTGTCTTCTTCAGAAAGGTGTGAGCGGCCTGTCTTCTTCAGAAAAGTGTGAGCGGCCTGTCTTTCTCAGAAAGGTGTGAGCGGCCTGTCTTTCTCAGAAAGCTGTGAGCGGCCTGTCTTCTTCAGAAAGGTGTGAGCGGCCTGTCTTTCTCAGAAAGCTGTGAGCGGCCTGTCTTTCTCAGAAAGGTGTGAGCGGCCTGTCTTCTTCAGAAAGCTGTGAGCGGTCTGTCTTCTTCAGAAAGCTGTGAGCGGCCTGTCTTTCTCAGAAAGGTGTGAGCGGCCTGTCTTTCTCAGAAAGCTGTGAGCGGCCTGTCTGTCTCAGAAAGCTGTGAGCGGCCTGTCTTTCTCAGAAAGGTGTGAGCGGCCTGTCTTCTTCAGAAAGCTGTGAGCGGCCTGTCTTTCTTCAGAAAGCTGTGAGCGGCCTGTCTGTCTCAGAAAGGTGTGAGCGGCCTGTCTTTCTCAGAAAGCTGTGAGCAGCCTGTCTTTCTCAGAAAGTTGTGAGCGGCCTGTCTTTCTCAGAAAGCTGTGAGCGGCCTGTCTTCTCAGAAAGCTGTGAGTGGTCTGTCTTTCTCAGAAAGGTGTGAACGGCCTGTCTGTCTCAGAAAGGTGTGAGCGGTCTGTCTGTCTCAGAAAGCTGTGAGCGGCCTGTCTGTCTCAGAAAGCTGTGAGCAGTCTGTCTTTCTCAGAAAGGTGTGAGCGGCCTGTCTTTCTCAGAAAGCTGTGAGCGGCCTGTCTTTCTCAGAAAGGTGTGAGCGGCCTGTCTTTCTCAGAAAGGTGTGAACGGCCTGTCTTTCTCAGAAAGCTGTGAGCGGCCTGTCTTTCTCAGAAAGCTGTGAGCGGCCTGTCTTCTTCAGAAAGGTGTGAGCGGCCTGTCTTCTTCAGAAAGGTGTGAGCGGCCTGTCTTTCTCAGAAAGGTGTGAGCGGCCTGTCTTTCTCAGAAAGGTGTGAGCGGCCTGTCTTTCTCAGAAAGGTGTGAGCGGCCTGTCTTTCTCAGAAAGGTGTGAGCGGCCTGTCTTCTTCAGAAAAGTGTGAGCAGCCTGTCTTTCTCAGAAAGGTGTGAGCGGCCTGTCTTCTTCAGAAAGGTGTGAGCGGCCTGTCTTCTTCAGAAAAGTGTGAGCGGCCTGTCTTTCTCAGAAAGGTGTGAGCGGCCTGTCTTTCTCAGAAAGCTGTGAGCGGCCTGTCTTCTTCAGAAAGGTGTGAGCGGCCTGTCTTTCTCAGAAAGCTGTGAGCGGCCTGTCTTTCTCAGAAAGGTGTGAGCGGCCTGTCTTCTTCAGAAAGCTGTGAGCGGTCTGTCTTCTTCAGAAAGCTGTGAGCGGCCTGTCTTTCTCAGAAAGGTGTGAGCGGCCTGTCTTTCTCAGAAAGCTGTGAGCGGCCTGTCTGTCTCAGAAAGCTGTGAGCGGCCTGTCTTTCTCAGAAAGGTGTGAGCGGCCTGTCTTCTTCAGAAAGCTGTGAGCGGCCTGTCTTTCTTCAGAAAGCTGTGAGCGGCCTGTCTGTCTCAGAAAGGTGTGAGCGGCCTGTCTTTCTCAGAAAGCTGTGAGCAGCCTGTCTTTCTCAGAAAGTTGTGAGCGGCCTGTCTTTCTCAGAAAGCTGTGAGCGGCCTGTCTTCTCAGAAAGCTGTGAGCGGCCTGTGTTTCTCAGAAAGCTGTGAGCGGCCTGTGTTTCTCAGAAAGCTGTGAGCGGCCTGTCTGTCTCAGAAAGCTGTGAGCGGCCTGTCTTTCTCAGAAAGCTGTGAGCGGCCTGTCTTCTTCAGAAAGCTGTGAGCGGCCTGTCTGTCTCAGAAAGGTGTGAGCGGCCTGTCTTTCTCAGAAAGGTGTGAGCGGCCTGTCTTTCTCAGAAAGCTGTGAGCAGCCTGTCTTTCTCAGAAAGCTGTGAGCGGCCTGTCTTTCTCAGAAAGCTGTGAGCGGCCTGTCTGTCTCAGAAAGCTGTGAGCGGCCTGTCTTTCTCAGAAAGCTGTGAGCGGCCTGTCTTCTTCAGAAAGGTGTGAGCGGCCTGTCTGTCTCAGAAAGGTGTGAGCGGCCTGTCTTTCTCAGAAAGTTGTGAGCGGCCTGTCTTTCTCAGAAAGCTGTGAGCGGCCTGTCTTTCTCAGAAAGCTGTGAGCAGCCTGTCTTTCTCAGAAAGCTGTGAGCGGCCTGTCTTCTTCAGAAAAGTGTGAGCGGCCTGTTTTCTCAGAAAGCTGTGAGCGGCCTGTCTGTCTCAGAAAGCTGTGAGCGGCCTGTCTTCTTCAGAAAGCTGTGAGCGGCCTGTCTTCTTCAGAAAGTTGTGAGCGGCCTGTCTTTCTCAGAAAGGTGTGAACGGCCTGTCTTTCTCAGAAAGGTGTGAGCGGCCTGTCTTTCTCAGAAAGCTGTGAGCGGCCTGTCTTCTTCAGAAAGTTGTGAGCGGCCTGTCTTTCTCAGAAAGGTGTGAACGGCCTGTCTTTCTCAGAAAGCTGTGAGCGGCCTGTCTTTCTCAGAAAGCTGTGAGCGGCCTGTCTTTCTCAGAAAGCTGTGAGCGGCCTGTCTTCTTCAGAAAGGTGTGAGCGGCCTGTCTTCTTCAGAAAGCTGTGAGCGGCCTGTCTGTCTCAGAAAGGTGTGAGCGGCCTGTCTTTCTCAGAAAGCTGTGAGCGGTCTGTCTTCTTCAGAAAGCTGTGAGCGGCCTGTCTTCTTCAGAAAGCTGTGAGCGGCCTGTCTTTCTCAGAAAGCTGTGAGCGGTCTGTCTTCTTCAGAAAGCTGTGAGCGGTCTGTCTTCTTCAGAAAGGTGTGAGCGGCCTGTCTTTCTCAGAAAGGTGTGAGCGGCCTGTCTTTCTCAGAAAGCTGTGAGCGGCCTGTCTGTCTCAGAAAGCTGTGAGCGGCCTGTCTTCTTCAGAAAGGTGTGAGCGGCCTGTCTTTCTCAGAAAGGTGTGAGCGGCCTGTCTTTCTCAGAAAGCTGTGAGCGGTCTGTCTTCTTCAGAAAGCTGTGAGCGGTCTGTCTTCTTCAGAAAGCTGTGAGCGGCCTGTCTGTCTCAGAAAGCTGTGAGCGGTCTGTCTTCTTCAGAAAGCTGTGAGCGGCCTGTCTGTCTCAGAAAGCTGTGAGCGGCCTGTCTTCTTCAGAAAGGTGTGAGCGGCCTGTCTGTCTCAGAAAGCTGTGAGCGGCCTGTCTTCTTCAGAAAGGTGTGAGCGGCCTGTCTGTCTCAGAAAGGTGTGAGCGGCCTGTCTTCTTCAGAAAGCTGTGAGCGGCCTGTCTTCTTCAGAAAGGTGTGAGCGGCCTGTCTGTCTCAGAAAGGTGTGAGCGGCCTGTCTTCTTCAGAAAGCTGTGAGCGGCCTGTCTTTCTCAGAAAGGTGTGAGCGGCCTGTCTTTCTCAGAAAGCTGTGAGCGGCCTGTCTTTCTCAGAAAGGTGTGAGCGGCCTGTCTTTCTCAGAAAGCTGTGAGCGGCCTGTCTTCTTCAGAAAGCTGTGAGCGGCCTGTCTTTCTCAGAAAGCTGTGAGCGGTCTGTCTTCTTCAGAAAGCTGTGAGCGGCCTGTCTTTCTCAGAAAGCTGTGAGCGGCCTGTCTTCTTCAGAAAGCTGTGAGCGGCCTGTCTTTCTCAGAAAGCTGTGAGCGGCCTGTCTTTCTCAGAAAGCTGTGAGCGGCCTGTCTTTCTCAGAAAGCTGTGAGCGGCCTGTCTTCTTCAGAAAGGTGTGAGCGGCCTGTCTTTCTCAGAAAGGTGTGAGCGGCCTCTCTTTCTCAGAAAGGTGTGAGCGGCCTGTCTGTCTCAGAAAGCTGTGAGCGGCCTGTCTTTCTCAGAAAGCTGTGAGCGGCCTGTCTTTCTCAGAAAGCTGTGAGCGGCCTGTCTTCTTCAGAAAGCTGTGAGCGGCCTGTCTTTCTCAGAAAGCTGTGAGCGGCCTGTCTTTCTCAGAAAGCTGTGAGCGGCCTGTCTTTCTCAGAAAGCTGTGAGCGGCCTGTCTTCTTCAGAAAGCTGTGAGCGGCCTGTCTTTCTCAGAAAGCTGTGAGCGGCCTGTCTTTCTCAGAAAGCTGTGAGCGGCCTGTCTTCTTCAGAAAGGTGTGAGCGGCCTGTCTTTCTCAGAAAGGTGTGAGCGGCCTGTCTTTCTCAGAAAGGTGTGAGCGGCCTGTCTTCTTCAGAAAGCTGTGAGCGGCCTGTCTTTCTCAGAAAGCTGTGAGCGGCCTGTCTTCTTCAGAAAGCTGTGAGCGGCCTGTCTTTCTCAGAAAGGTGTGAGCGGCCTGTCTTTCTCAGAAAGCTGAGAGCGGCCTGTCTTCTTCAGAAAGCTGTGAGCGGCCTGTCTTTCTCAGAAAGCTGTGAGCGGTCTGTCTTATTCAGAAAGCTGTGAGCGGCCTGTCTTTCTCAGAAAGCTGTGAGCGGCCTGTCTTCTTCAGAAAGGTGTGAGCGGCCTGTCTTTCTCAGAAAGGTGTGAGCGGCCTGTCTTCTTCAGAAAGGTGTGAGCGGCCTGTCTTCTTCAGAAAGCTGTGAGCGGCCTGTCTTTCTCAGAAAGCTGTGAGCGGCCTGTCTTTCTCAGAAAGGTGTGAGCGGCCTGTCTTTCTCAGAAAGCTGTGAGCGGCCTGTCTTTCTCAGAAAGCTGTGAGCGGCCTGTCTGTCTCAGAAAGCTGTGAGCGGCCTGTCTTCTTCAGAAAGCTGTGAGCGGCCTGTCTTCTTCAGAAAGTTGTGAGCGACCTGTCTTTCTCAGAAAGGTGTGAACGGACTGTCTTTCTCAGAAAGGTGTGAGCGGCCTGTCTTTCTCAGAAAGCTGTGAGCGGCCTGTCTTCTTCAGAAAGTTGTGAGCGGCCTGTCTTTCTCAGAAAGGTGTGAACGGCCTGTCTTTCTCAGAAAGCTGTGAGCGGCCTGTCTTTCTCAGAAAGCTGTGAGCGGCCTGTCTGTCTCAGAAAGGTGTGAGCGGCCTGTCTGTCTCAGAAAGCTGTGAGCGGTCTGTCTTCTTCAGAAAGCTGTGAGCGGCCTGTCTTTCTCAGAAAGCTGTGAGCGGCCTGTCTTCTTCAGAAAGCTGTGAGCGGCCTGTCTTTCTCAGAAAGCTGTGAGCGGCCTGTCTTTCTCAGAAAGCTGTGAGCGGCCTGTCTTTCTCAGAAAGCTGTGAGCGGCCTGTCTTCTTCAGAAAGGTGTGAGCGGCCTGTCTTTCTCAGAAAGGTGTGAGCGGCCTCTCTTTCTCAGAAAGGTGTGAGCGGCCTGTCTGTCTCAGAAAGCTGTGAGCGGCCTGTCTTTCTCAGAAAGCTGTGAGCGGCCTGTCTTTCTCAGAAAGCTGTGAGCGGCCTGTCTTCTTCAGAAAGCTGTGAGCGGCCTGTCTTTCTCAGAAAGCTGTGAGCGGCCTGTCTTTCTCAGAAAGCTGTGAGCGGCCTGTCTTTCTCAGAAAGCTGTGAGCGGCCTGTCTTCTTCAGAAAGCTGTGAGCGGCCTGTCTTTCTCAGAAAGCTGTGAGCGGCCTGTCTTTCTCAGAAAGCTGTGAGCGGCCTGTCTTCTTCAGAAAGGTGTGAGCGGCCTGTCTTTCTCAGAAAGGTGTGAGCGGCCTGTCTTTCTCAGAAAGGTGTGAGCGGCCTGTCTTCTTCAGAAAGCTGTGAGCGGCCTGTCTTTCTCAGAAAGCTGTGAGCGGCCTGTCTTCTTCAGAAAGCTGTGAGCGGCCTGTCTTTCTCAGAAAGGTGTGAGCGGCCTGTCTTTCTCAGAAAGCTGAGAGCGGCCTGTCTTCTTCAGAAAGCTGTGAGCGGCCTGTCTTTCTCAGAAAGCTGTGAGCGGTCTGTCTTATTCAGAAAGCTGTGAGCGGCCTGTCTTTCTCAGAAAGCTGTGAGCGGCCTGTCTTCTTCAGAAAGGTGTGAGCGGCCTGTCTTTCTCAGAAAGGTGTGAGCGGCCTGTCTTCTTCAGAAAGGTGTGAGCGGCCTGTCTTCTTCAGAAAGCTGTGAGCGGCCTGTCTTTCTCAGAAAGCTGTGAGCGGCCTGTCTTTCTCAGAAAGGTGTGAGCGGCCTGTCTTTCTCAGAAAGCTGTGAGCGGCCTGTCTTTCTCAGAAAGCTGTGAGCGGCCTGTCTGTCTCAGAAAGCTGTGAGCGGCCTGTCTTCTTCAGAAAGCTGTGAGCGGCCTGTCTTCTTCAGAAAGTTGTGAGCGACCTGTCTTTCTCAGAAAGGTGTGAACGGACTGTCTTTCTCAGAAAGGTGTGAGCGGCCTGTCTTTCTCAGAAAGCTGTGAGCGGCCTGTCTTCTTCAGAAAGTTGTGAGCGGCCTGTCTTTCTCAGAAAGGTGTGAACGGCCTGTCTTTCTCAGAAAGCTGTGAGCGGCCTGTCTTTCTCAGAAAGCTGTGAGCGGCCTGTCTGTCTCAGAAAGGTGTGAGCGGCCTGTCTGTCTCAGAAAGCTGTGAGCGGTCTGTCTTCTTCAGAAAGCTGTGAGCGGCCTGTCTTCTTCAGAAAGCTGTGAGCGGCCTGTCTTTCTCAGAAAGCTGTGAGCGGCCTGTCTTCTTCAGAAAGTTGTGAGCGGCCTGTCTTTCTCAGAAAGGTGTGAACGGCCTGTCTTTCTCAGAAAGCTGTGAGCGGCCTGTCTTTCTCAGAAAGCTGTGAGCGGCCTGTCTGTCTCAGAAAGGTGTGAGCGGCCTGTCTGTCTCAGAAAGCTGTGAGCGGTCTGTCTTCTTCAGAAAGCTGTGAGCGGCCTGTCTGTCTCAGAAAGCTGTGAGCGGCCTGTCTTCTTTAGAAAGGTGTGAGCGGCCTGTCTGTCTCAGAAAGGTGTGAGCGGCCTGTCTTCTTCAGAAAGCTGTGAGCGGCCTGTCTTTCTCAGAAAGCTGTGAGCGGCCTGTCTTCTTCAGAAAGGTGTGAGCGGCCTGTCTTTCTCAGAAAGGTGTGAGCGGCCTGTCTTCTTCAGAAAGCTGTGAGCGGCCTGTCTTTCTCAGAAAGCTGTGAGCGGCCTGTCTTCTTCAGAAAGTTGTGAGCGGCCTGTCTTTCTCAGAAAGGTGTGAACGGCCTGTCTTTCTCAGAAAGCTGTGAGCGGCCTGTCTTTCTCAGAAAGCTGTGAGCGGCCTGTCTGTCTCAGAAAGGTGTGAGCGGCCTGTCTGTCTCAGAAAGCTGTGAGCAGTCTGTCTTCTTCAGAAAGCTGTGAGCGGCCTGTCTTCTTCAGAAAGCTGTGAGCGGCCTGTCTTTCTCAGAAAGCTGTGAGCGGTCTGTCTTCTTCAGAAAGCTGTGAGCGGCCTGTCTGTCTCAGAAAGCTGTGAGCGGCCTGTCTTCTTTAGAAAGGTGTGAGCGGCCTGTCTGTCTCAGAAAGGTGTGAGCGGCCTGTCTTCTTCAGAAAGCTGTGAGCGGCCTGTCTTTCTCAGAAAGCTGTGAGCGGCCTGTCTTCTTCAGAAAGGTGTGAGCGGCCTGTCTTTCTCAGAAAGGTGTGAGCGGCCTGTCTTCTTCAGAAAGCTGTGAGCGGCCTGTCTTTCTCAGAAAGCTGTGAGCGGCCTGTCTTCTTCAGAAAGTTGTGAGCGGCCTGTCTTTCTCAGAAAGGTGTGAACGGCCTGTCTTTCTCAGAAAGCTGTGAGCGGCCTGTCTTTCTCAGAAAGCTGTGAGCGGCCTGTCTGTCTCAGAAAGGTGTGAGCGGCCTGTCTGTCTCAGAAAGCTGTGAGCAGTCTGTCTTCTTCAGAAAGCTGTGAGCGGCCTGTCTTCTTCAGAAAGCTGTGAGCGGCCTGTCTTTCTCAGAAAGCTGTGAGCGGTCTGTCTTCTTCAGAAAGCTGTGAGCGGCCTGTCTGTCTCAGAAAGCTGTGAGCGGCCTGTCTTCTTTAGAAAGGTGTGAGCGGCCTGTCTTTCTCAGAAAGCTGTGAGCGGCCTGTCTTCTTCAGAAAGCTGTGAGCGGCCTGTCTGTCTCAGAAAGGTGTGAGCGGCCTGTCTTCTTCAGAAAGCTGTGAGCGGCCTGTCTTTCTCAGAAAGCTGTGAGCGGCCTGTCTTCTTCAGAAAGCTGTGAGCGGCCTGTCTTTCTCAGAAAGGTGTGAGCGGCCTGTCTTCTTCAGAAAGCTGTGAGCGGCCTGTCTTTCTCAGAAAGCTGTGAGCGGCCTGTCTTCTTCAGAAAGTTGTGAGCGGCCTGTCTTTCTCAGAAAGGTGTGAACGGCCTGTCTTTCTCAGAAAGCTGTGAGCGGCCTGTCTTTCTCAGAAAGCTGTGAGCGGCCTGTCTGTCTCAGAAAGGTGTGAGCGGCCTGTCTGTCTCAGAAAGCTGTGAGCGGTCTGTCTTCTTCAGAAAGCTGTGAGCGGCCTGTCTTCTTCAGAAAGCTGTGAGCGGCCTGTCTTTCTCAGAAAGCTGTGAGCGGTCTGTCTTCTTCAGAAAGGTGTGAGCGGCCTGTCTTTCTCAGAAAGCTGTGAGCGGCCTGTCTTCTTCAGAAAGCTGTGAGCGGCCTGTCTTTCTCAGAAAGGTGTGAGCGGCCTGTCTTTCTCAGAAAGCTGTGAGCGGCCTGTCTTCTTCAGAAAGCTGTGAGCGGCCTGTCTTTCTCAGAAAGGTGTGAGCGGCCTGTCTTTCTCAGAAAGCTGTGAGCGGTCTGTCTTCTTCAGAAAGCTGTGAGCGGCCTGTCTTCTTCAGAAAGCTGTGAGCGGCCTGTCTTTCTCAGAAAGGTGTGAGCGGCCTGTCTTCTTCAGAAAGGTGTGAACGGCCTGTCTTCTTCAGAAAGCTGTGAGCGGCCTGTCTTTCTCAGAAAGCTGTGAGCGGCCTGTCTTTCTCAGAAAGGTGTGAGCGGCCTGTCTTTCTCAGAAAGCTGTGAGCGGCCTGTCTTTCTCAGAAAGCTGTGAGCGGCCTGTCTTTCTCAGAAAGCTGTGAGCGGCCTGTCTGTCTCAGAAAGCTGTGAGCGGCCTGTCTTCTTCAGAAAGCTGTGAGCGGCCTGTCTTCTTCAGAAAGCTGTGAGCGGCCTGTCTTTCTCAGAAAGCTGTGAGCGGCCTGTCTGTCTCAGAAAGCTGTGAGCGGCCTGTCTTCTTCAGAAAGGTGTGAGCGGCCTGTCTGTCTCAGAAAGGTGTGAGCGGCCTGTCTTCTTCAGAAAGCTGTGAGCGGCCTGTCTTTCTCAGAAAGCTGTGAGCGGCCTGTCTTCTTCAGAAAGCTGTGAGCGGCCTGTCTTTCTCAGAAAGGTGTGAGCGGCCTGTCTTTCTCAGAAAGCTGTGAGCGGCCTGTCTTTCTCAGAAAGCTGTGAGCGGCCTGTCTTCTTCAGAAAGGTGTGAGCGGCCTGTCTTCTTCCGAAAGCTGTGAGCGGCCTGTCTTTCTCAGAAAGGTGTGAGCGGCCTGTCTTTCTCAGAAAGCTGTGAGCAGCTTGTCTTTCTCAGAAAGTTGTGAGCGGCCTGTCTTTCTCAGAAAGGTGTGAGCGGCCTGTCTGTCTCAGAAAGCTGTGAGCGGCCTGTCTTCTTCAGAAAGCTGTGAGCGGCCTGTCTTTCTCAGAAAGCTGTGAGCGGCCTGTCTTCTTCAGAAAGGTGTGAGCGGCCTGTCTTTCTCAGAAAGGTGTGAACGGCCTGTCTTTCTCAGAAAGCTGTGAGCGGCCTGTCTTTCTCAGAAAGCTGTGAGCGGCCTGTCTTCTTCAGAAAGGTGTGAGCGGCCTGTCTTCTTCAGAAAGGTGTGAGCGGCCTGTCTTTCTCAGAAAGGTGTGAGCGGCCTGTCTTCTTCAGAAAAGTGTGAGCAGCCTGTCTTTCTCAGAAAGGTGTGAGCGGCCTGTCTTTCTCAGAAAGCTGTGAGCGGCCTGTCTTTCTCAGAAAGGTGTGAGCGGCCTGTCTTTCTTCAGAAAGATGTGAGCGGCCTGTCTTTCTCAGAAAGCTGTGAGCGGCCTGTCTTCTTCAAAAAGGTGTGAGCTGTCTGTCTTCTTCAGAAAGAAGTGAGCGGCCTGTCTTTCTCAGAAAGGAGTGAGCGGCCTATCTTCTTCAGAAAGGTGTGAGCAGCCTGTCTTTCTCAGAAAGGTGTGAGCGGCCTGTCTTTCTCAGAAAGCTGTGAGCGGCCTGTCTTCTTCAGAAAGGTGTGAGCGGCCTGTCTTTCTCAGAAAGGTGTGAGTGGCCTGTCTTTCTCAGAAAGCTGTGAGCGGCCTGTCTGTCTCAGAAAGCTGTGAGCGGCCTGTCTTTCTCAGAAAGCTGTGAGCGGCCTGTCTTCTTCAGAAAGGTGTGAGCGGCCTGTCTTCTTCCGAAAGCTGTGAGCGGCCTGTCTTTCTCAGAAAGGTGTGAGCGGCCTGTCTTTCTCAGAAAGCTGTGAGCGGCCTGTCTGTCTCAGAAAGCTGTGAGCGGCATGTCTTTCTCAGAAAGCTGTGAGCGGCCTGTCTTTCTCAGAAAGCTGTGAGCGGCCTGTCTTCTTCAGAAAGCTGTGAGCGGCCTGTCTTTCTCAGAAAGCTGTGAGCGGCCTGTCTTTCTCAGAAAGGTGTGAGCGGCCTGTCTTTCTCAGAAAGCTGTGAGCGGCCTGTCTTTCTCAGAAAGCTGTGAGCGGCCTGTCTGTCTCAGAAAGCTGTGAGCGGCCTGTCTTCTTCAGAAAGCTGTGAGCGGCCTGTCTTCTTCAGAAAGTTGTGAGCGACCTGTCTTTCTCAGAAAGGTGTGAACGGACTGTCTTTCTCAGAAAGGTGTGAGCGGCCTGTCTTTCTCAGAAAGCTGTGAGCGGCCTGTCTTCTTCAGAAAGTTGTGAGCGGCCTGTCTTTCTCAGAAAGGTGTGAACGGCCTGTCTTTCTCAGAAAGCTGTGAGCGGCCTGTCTTTCTCAGAAAGCTGTGAGCGGCCTGTCTGTCTCAGAAAGGTGTGAGCGGCCTGTCTGTCTCAGAAAGCTGTGAGCGGTCTGTCTTCTTCAGAAAGCTGTGAGCGGCCTGTCTTCTTCAGAAAGCTGTGAGCGGCCTGTCTTTCTCAGAAAGCTGTGAGCGGCCTGTCTTCTTCAGAAAGTTGTGAGCGGCCTGTCTTTCTCAGAAAGGTGTGAACGGCCTGTCTTTCTCAGAAAGCTGTGAGCGGCCTGTCTTTCTCAGAAAGCTGTGAGCGGCCTGTCTGTCTCAGAAAGGTGTGAGCGGCCTGTCTGTCTCAGAAAGCTGTGAGCGGTCTGTCTTCTTCAGAAAGCTGTGAGCGGCCTGTCTGTCTCAGAAAGCTGTGAGCGGCCTGTCTTCTTTAGAAAGGTGTGAGCGGCCTGTCTGTCTCAGAAAGGTGTGAGCGGCCTGTCTTCTTCAGAAAGCTGTGAGCGGCCTGTCTTTCTCAGAAAGCTGTGAGCGGCCTGTCTTCTTCAGAAAGGTGTGAGCGGCCTGTCTTTCTCAGAAAGGTGTGAGCGGCCTGTCTTCTTCAGAAAGCTGTGAGCGGCCTGTCTTTCTCAGAAAGCTGTGAGCGGCCTGTCTTCTTCAGAAAGTTGTGAGCGGCCTGTCTTTCTCAGAAAGGTGTGAACGGCCTGTCTTTCTCAGAAAGCTGTGAGCGGCCTGTCTTTCTCAGAAAGCTGTGAGCGGCCTGTCTGTCTCAGAAAGGTGTGAGCGGCCTGTCTGTCTCAGAAAGCTGTGAGCAGTCTGTCTTCTTCAGAAAGCTGTGAGCGGCCTGTCTTCTTCAGAAAGCTGTGAGCGGCCTGTCTTTCTCAGAAAGCTGTGAGCGGTCTGTCTTCTTCAGAAAGCTGTGAGCGGCCTGTCTGTCTCAGAAAGCTGTGAGCGGCCTGTCTTCTTTAGAAAGGTGTGAGCGGCCTGTCTGTCTCAGAAAGGTGTGAGCGGCCTGTCTTCTTCAGAAAGCTGTGAGCGGCCTGTCTTTCTCAGAAAGCTGTGAGCGGCCTGTCTTCTTCAGAAAGGTGTGAGCGGCCTGTCTTTCTCAGAAAGGTGTGAGCGGCCTGTCTTCTTCAGAAAGCTGTGAGCGGCCTGTCTTTCTCAGAAAGCTGTGAGCGGCCTGTCTTCTTCAGAAAGTTGTGAGCGGCCTGTCTTTCTCAGAAAGGTGTGAACGGCCTGTCTTTCTCAGAAAGCTGTGAGCGGCCTGTCTTTCTCAGAAAGCTGTGAGCGGACTGTCTGTCTCAGAAAGGTGTGAGCGGCCTGTCTGTCTCAGAAAGCTGTGAGCAGTCTGTCTTCTTCAGAAAGCTGTGAGCGGCCTGTCTTCTTCAGAAAGCTGTGAGCGGCCTGTCTTTCTCAGAAAGCTGTGAGCGGTCTGTCTTCTTCAGAAAGCTGTGAGCGGCCTGTCTGTCTCAGAAAGCTGTGAGCGGCCTGTCTTCTTTAGAAAGGTGTGAGCGGCCTGTCTTTCTCAGAAAGCTGTGAGCGGCCTGTCTTCTTCAGAAAGCTGTGAGCGGCCTGTCTGTCTCAGAAAGGTGTGAGCGGCCTGTCTTCTTCAGAAAGCTGTGAGCGGCCTGTCTTTCTCAGAAAGCTGTGAGCGGCCTGTCTTCTTCAGAAAGCTGTGAGCGGCCTGTCTTTCTCAGAAAGGTGTGAGCGGCCTGTCTTCTTCAGAAAGCTGTGAGCGGCCTGTCTTTCTCAGAAAGCTGTGAGCGGCCTGTCTTCTTCAGAAAGTTGTGAGCGGCCTGTCTTTCTCAGAAAGGTGTGAACGGCCTGTCTTTCTCAGAAAGCTGTGAGCGGCCTGTCTTTCTCAGAAAGCTGTGAGCGGCCTGTCTGTCTCAGAAAGGTGTGAGCGGCCTGTCTGTCTCAGAAAGCTGTGAGCGGTCTGTCTTCTTCAGAAAGCTGTGAGCGGCCTGTCTTCTTCAGAAAGCTGTGAGCGGCCTGTCTTTCTCAGAAAGCTGTGAGCGGTCTGTCTTCTTCAGAAAGGTGTGAGCGGCCTGTCTGTCTCAGAAAGCTGTGAGCGGCCTGTCTTTCTCAGAAAGGTGTGAGTGGCCTGTCTTTCTCAGAAAGGTGTGAGCGGCCTGTCTTTCTCAGAAAGCTGTGAGCGGCCTGTCTTTCTCAGAAAGGTGTGAGCGGCCTGTCTTTCTCAGAAAGCTGTGAGCGGTCTGTCTTCTTCAGAAAGCTGTGAGCGGCCTGTCTTCTTCAGAAAGCTGTGAGCGGCCTGTCTTTCTCAGAAAGGTGTGAGCGGCCTGTCTTCTTCAGAAAGGTGTGAGCGGCCTGTCTTCTTCAGAAAGCTGTGAGCGGCCTGTCTTTCTCAGAAAGCTGTGAGCGGCCTGTCTTTCTCAGAAAGGTGTGAGCGGCCTGTCTTTCTCAGAAAGCTGTGAGCGGCCTGTCTTTCTCAGAAAGCTGTGAGCGGCCTGTCTTTCTCAGAAAGCTGTGAGCGGCCTGTCTGTCTCAGAAAGCTGTGAGCGGCCTGTCTTCTTCAGAAAGCTGTGAGCGGCCTGTCTTCTTCAGAAAGCTGTGAGCGGCCTGTCTTTCTCAGAAAGCTGTGAGCGGCCTGTCTGTCTCAGAAAGCTGTGAGCGGCCTGTCTTCTTCAGAAAGGTGTGAGCGGCCTGTCTGTCTCAGAAAGGTGTGAGCGGCCTGTCTTCTTCAGAAAGCTGTGAGCGGCCTGTCTTTCTCAGAAAGCTGTGAGCGGCCTGTCTTCTTCAGAAAGCTGTGAGCGGCCTGTCTTTCTCAGAAAGGTGTGAGCGGCCTGTCTTTCTCAGAAAGCTGTGAGCGGCCTGTCTTTCTCAGAAAGCTGTGAGCGGCCTGTCTTCTTCAGAAAGGTGTGAGCGGCCTGTCTTCTTCCGAAAGCTGTGAGCGGCCTGTCTTTCTCAGAAAGGTGTGAGCGGCCTGTCTTTCTCAGAAAGCTGTGAGCAGCTTGTCTTTCTCAGAAAGTTGTGAGCGGCCTGTCTTTCTCAGAAAGGTGTGAGCGGCCTGTCTGTCTCAGAAAGCTGTGAGCGGCCTGTCTTCTTCAGAAAGCTGTGAGCGGCCTGTCTTTCTCAGAAAGCTGTGAGCGGCCTGTCTTCTTCAGAAAGGTGTGAGCGGCCTGTCTTTCTCAGAAAGGTGTGAACGGCCTGTCTTTCTCAGAAAGCTGTGAGCGGCCTGTCTTTCTCAGAAAGCTGTGAGCGGCCTGTCTTCTTCAGAAAGGTGTGAGCGGCCTGTCTTCTTCAGAAAGGTGTGAGCGGCCTGTCTTTCTCAGAAAGGTGTGAGCGGCCTGTCTTCTTCAGAAAAGTGTGAGCAGCCTGTCTTTCTCAGAAAGGTGTGAGCGGCCTGTCTTTCTCAGAAAGCTGTGAGCGGCCTGTCTTTCTCAGAAAGGTGTGAGCGGCCTGTCTTTCTTCAGAAAGATGTGAGCGGCCTGTCTTTCTCAGAAAGCTGTGAGCGGCCTGTCTTCTTCAAAAAGGTGTGAGCTGCCTGTCTTCTTCAGAAAGAAGTGAGCGGCCTGTCTTTCTCAGAAAGGAGTGAGCGGCCTATCTTCTTCAGAAAGGTGTGAGCAGCCTGTCTTTCTCAGAAAGGTGTGAGCGGCCTGTCTTTCTCAGAAAGCTGTGAGCGGCCTGTCTTCTTCAGAAAGGTGTGAGCGGCCTGTCTTTCTCAGAAAGGTGTGAGTGGCCTGTCTTTCTCAGAAAGCTGTGAGCGGCCTGTCTGTCTCAGAAAGCTGTGAGCGGCCTGTCTTTCTCAGAAAGCTGTGAGCGGCCTGTCTTCTTCAGAAAGGTGTGAGCGGCCTGTCTTCTTCCGAAAGCTGTGAGCGGCCTGTCTTTCTCAGAAAGGTGTGAGCGGCCTGTCTTTCTCAGAAAGCTGTGAGCGGCCTGTCTTCTTCAGAAAGGTGTGAGCGGCCTGTCTTCTTCCGAAAGCTGTGAGTGGCCTGTCTTTCTCAGAAAGGTGTGAGCGGCCTGTCTTTCTCAGAAAGCTGTGAGCGGCCTGTCTTTCTCAGAAAGGTGTGAACGGCCTGTCTTTCTCAGAAAGCTGTGAGCGGCCTGTCTTTCTCAGAAAGGTGTGAGCGGCCTGTCTTTTTCAGAAAGGTGTGAGCGGCCTGTCTTCTTCAGAAAGGTGTGAGCGGCCTGTCTGTCTCAGAAAGCTGTGAGCGGCCTGTCTTTCTCAGAAAGCTGTGAGCGGCCTGTCTTCTTCAGAAAGGTGTGAGCGGCCTGTCTTCTTCAGAAAGGTGTGAGCGGCCTGTCTTCTTCAGAAAAGTGTGAGCAGCCTGTCTTTCTCAGAAAGGTGTGAGCGGCCTGTCTTTCTCAGAAAGCTGTGAGCGGCCTGTCTTCTTCAGAAAGGTGTGAGCGGCCTGTCTTCTTCAGAAAGGTGTGAGCGGCCTGTCTTCTTCAGAAAAGTGTGAGCGGCCTGTCTTACTCAGAAAGGTGTGAGCGGCCTGTCTTTCTCAGAAAGCTGTGAGCGGCCTGTCTTCTTCAGAAAGGTGTGAGCGGCCTGTCTTTCTCAGAAAGTTGTGAGCGGCCTGTCTTTCTCAGAAAGCTGTGAGCAGCCTGTCTTTCTCAGAAAGCTGTGAGCGGCCTGTCTTCTTCAGAAAAGTGTGAGCGGCCTGTCTTTCTCAGAAAGCTGTGAGCAGCTTGTCTTTCTCAGAAAGTTGTGAGCGGCCTGTCTTTCTCAGAAAGGTGTGAGCGGCCTGTCTTTCTCAGAAAGCTGTGAGCGGCCTGTCTGTCTCAGAAAGCTGTGAGCGGCCTGTCTTTCTCAGAAAGCTGTGAGCGGCCTGTCTTCTTCAGAAAGGTGTGAGCGGCCTGTCTTCTTCAGAAAGGTGTGAGCAGCCTGTCTTTCTCAGAAAGGTGTGAGCGGACTGTCTTTCTCAGAAAGGTGTGAGCGGCCTGTCTTCTTCAGAAAAGTGTGAGCAGCCTGTCTTTCTCAGAAAGGTGTGAGCGGCCTGTCTTCTTCAGAAAAGTGTGAGCGGCCTGTCTTTCTCAGAAAGGTGTGAGCGGCCTGTCTTTCTCAGAAAGCTGTGAGCGGCCTGTCTTCTTCAGATAGGTGTGAGCGGCCTGTCTTTCTCAGAAAGGTGTGAGCGGCCTGTCTTCTTCAGAAAGCTGTGAGCGGCCTGTCTTCTTCAGAAAGCTGTGAGCGGCCTGTCTTTCTCAGAAAGGTGTGAGCGGCCTGTCTTTCTCAGAAAGCTGTGAGCGGCCTGTCTGTCTCAGAAAACTGTGAGCGGCCTGTCTTCTTCAGAAAGGTGTGAGCGGCCTGTCTTTCTCAGAAAGGTGTGAGCGGCCTGTCTTCTTCAGAAAGCTGTGAGCGGCCTGTCTTCTTCAGAAAGGTGTGAGCGGCCTGTCTTCTTCCGAAAGCTGTGAGCGGCCTGTCTTTCTCAGAAAGGTGTGAGCGGCCTGTCTTTCTCAGAAAGCTGTGAGCGGCCTGTCTTTCTCAGAAAGGTGTGAGCGGCCTGTCTTTCTCAGAAAGGTGTGAACGGCCTGTCTTTCTCAGAAAGCTGTGAGCGGCCTGTCTTTCTCAGAAAGCTGTGAGCGGCCTGTCTTCTTCAGAAAGGTGTGAGCGGCCTGTCTTCTTCAGAAAGGTGTGAGCGGCCTGTCTTTCTCAGAAAGGTGTGAGCGGCCTGTCTTTCTCAGAAAGCTGTGAGCGGCCTGTCTTCTTCAGAAAGGTGTGAGCGGCCTGTCTTCTTCAGAAAGGTGTGAGCGGCCTGTCTTTCTCAGAAAGGTGTGAGCGGTCTGTCTTTCTCAGAAAGGTGTGAGCGGCCTGTCTTTCTCAGAAAGGTGTGAGCGGCCTGTCTTCTTCAGAAAAGTGTGAGCAGCCTGTCTTTCTCAGAAAGGTGTGAGCGGCCTGTCTTTCTCAGAAAGCTGTGAGCGGCCTGTCTTTCTCAGAAAGGTGTGAGCGGCCTGTCTTTCTTCAGAAAGATGTGAGCGGCCTGTCTTTCTCAGAAAGCTGTGAGCGGCCCGTCTTCTTCAAAAAGGTGTGAGCTGCCTGTCTTCTTCAGAAAGGAGTGAGCGGCCTGTCTTTCTCAGAAAGGAGTGAGCGGCCTATCTTCTTCAGAAAGGTGTGAGCAGCCTGTCTTTCTCAGAAAGGTGTGAGCGGCCTGTCTTTCTCAGAAAGGTGTGAGCGGCCTGTCTTTCTCAGAAAGCTGTGAGCGGCCTGTCTTTCTCAGAAAGCTGTGAGCGGCCTGTCTTTCTTCAGAAAGATGTGAGCGGCCTGTCTTTCTCAGAAAACTGTGAGCGGCCCGTCTTCTTCAAAAAGGTGTGAGCTGCCTGTCTTCTTCAGAAAGGAGTGAGCGGCCTGTCTTTCTCAGAAAGGAGTGAGCGGCCTATCTTCTTCAGAAAGGTGTGAGCAGCCTGTCTTTCTCAGAAAGGTGTGAGCGGCCTGTCTTTCTCAGAAAGCTGTGAGCGGCCTGTCTTTCTCAGAAAGCTGTGAGCGGCCTGTCTTCTTCAGAAAGGTGTGAGCGGCCTGTCTTTCTCAGAAAGGTGTGAGCGGCCTGTCTTTCTCAGAAAGCTGTGAGCGGCCTGTCTTTCTCAGAAAGCTGTGAGCGGCCTATCTTCTTCAGAAAGGTGTGAGCAGCCTGTCTTTCTCAGAAAGGTGTGAGCGGCCTGTCTGTCTCAGAAAGCTGTGAGCGGCCTGTCTTTCTCAGAAAGCTGTGAGCGGCCTGTCTTTCTCAGAAAGGTGTGAGCGGCCTGTCTTCTTCAGAAAGCTGTGAGCGGTCTGTCTTCTTCAGAAAGCTGTGAGCGGCCTGTCTTTCTCAGAAAGGTGTGAGCGGCCTGTCTTTCTCAGAAAGCTGTGAGCGGCCTGTCTGTCTCAGAAAGCTGTGAGCGGCCTGTCTTTCTCAGAAAGCTGTGAGCGGCCTGTCTTCTTCCGAAAGCTGTGAGCGGCCTGTCTTCTTCCGAAAGCTGTGAGCGGCCTGTCTTTCTCAGAAAGGTGTGAGCGGCCTGTCTTTCTCAGAAAGCTGTGAGCGGCCTGTCTTCTTCAGAAAGGTGTGAGCGGCCTGTCTTCTTCCGAAAGCTGTGAGCGGCCTGTCTTTCTCAGAAAGGTGTGAGCGGCCTGTCTTTGTCAGAAAGCTGTGAGCGGCCTGTCTTTCTCAGAAAGGTGTGAGCGGCCTGTCTTTCTCAGAAAGCTGTGAGCGGCCTGTCTTTCTCAGAAAGGTGTGAGCGGCCTGTCTTTTTCAGAAAGGTATGAGCGGCCTGTCTGTCTCAGAAAAGTGTGAGCGGCCTGTCTGTCTCAGAAAGCTGTGAGCGGCCTGTCTTTCTCAGAAAGCTGTGAGCGGCCTGTCTTCTTCAGAAAGGTGTGAGCGGCCTGTCTTCTTCAGAAAGGTGTGAGCGGCCTGTCTTCTTCAGAAAAGTGTGAGCAGCCTGTCTTTCTCAGAAAGGTGTGAGCGGCCTGTCTTTCTCAGAAAGCTGTGAGCGGCCTGTCTTCTTCAGAAAGGTGTGAGCGGCCTGTCTTCTTCAGAAAGGTGTGAGCGGCCTGTCTTCTTCAGAAAAGTGTGAGCGGCCTGTCTTACTCAGAAAGGTGTGAGCGGCCTGTCTTTCTCAGAAAGCTGTGAGCGGCCTGTCTTCTTCAGAAAGCTGTGAGCGGCCTGTCTTCTTCAGAAAGCTGTGAGCGGCCTGTCTTCTTCAGAAAGGTGTGAGCGGCCTGTCTTTCTCAGAAAGGTGTGAGCGGCCTGTCTTCTTCAGAAAGCTGTGAGCGGTCTGTCTTTTTCAGAAAGCTGTGAGCGGTCTGTCTTCTTCAGAAAAGTGTGAGCGGCCTGTCTTTCTCAGAAAGGTGTGAGCGGCCTGTCTTTCTCAGAAAGCTGTGAGCGGCCTGTCTGTCTCAGATATTGTGAGCGGCCTGTCTTTCTCAGAAAGCTCTGAGCGGCCTGTCTTCTTCAGAAAGGTGTGAGCGGCCTGTCTTTCTCAGAAAGCTGTGAGCGGCCTGTCTTCTTCAGAAAGGTGTGAGCGGCCTGTCTTCTTCCGAAAGCTGTGAGCGGCCTGTCTTTCTCAGAAAGGTGTGAGCGGCCTGTCTTTCTCAGAAAGGTGTGAGCGGCCTGTCTTTCTTCAGAAAGATGTGAGCGGCCTGTCTTCTTCAGAAAGCTGTGAGCGGCCTGTCTTTTTCAGAAAGCTGTGAGCGGCCTGTCTGTCTCAGAAAGCTGTGAGCGGCCTGTCTTTCTCAGAAAGCTGTGAGCGGCCTGTCTGTCTCAGAAAGGTGTGAGCGGCCTGTCTTTCTCAGAAAGGTGTGAGCGGCCTGTCTTTCTCAGAAAGCTGTGAGCGGCCTGTCTTTCTCAGAAAGCTGTGAGCGGCCTGTCTTTCTCAGAAAGGTGTGAGCGGCCTGTCTTTCTCAGAAAGGTGTGATGTGGCCTCACGTGGTTAGCGCTGGTGGCGTGGCCTGCCTGGGTGCTCCTCCCACAGGGAGGTCACTTCCTAAACTCCGCTCCAGGGAGTGGACGGGCCCTGCTCTCTCTTGGCCTTTGCTGATTGTTTCAGTGTCACGGGTACCGCCCGCCCTGGACACAACGCGCCCACAGGGCAGTGAGGGCTCTGGTGAGGCCGGTGTTCCCACGGGGCGGTGGGGGAGGGGGTGCAGGGGGCTGGGGGCCGGGGAGCTGCAAGCTGGAGGCTCTACAGGGCGATTTGATTTACATCACGGCCCTGAGGATGCACAGCCCCCGACACCAAACCGAAGGGGAACACCCAGTGGGCAGCAGGGACCTTGGTGTCCCCACTGCCTGTCTCCATCCCTCCCTCCCTCCCTTCCTCCCTCCCCCTCCCTCTCTCTCCCTCCCTTCCTTCCTTTCTTCCTCCTTTCCTTCTTTTTTTCCTTCCTCCCTCCCTCCTCCCTTCCTTCCTTGCCCTCCCCCCCCCTTAAACATTGTTTTATTGACTTTTACAGAGAGAGGAAGGGAGAGGGAGAGAGAGAGAGCAACATCAGTGTGAGAGCGGAACATCAATCAGCTGCCTCCTGCACACCCCTCCCAGGGATTGAGCCTGAAAGCTGGGCGTGGGCTGTGCCTGGGAATCGAACCGGCAACCTTTCGGGGCGCAGGATGATGCCCAGCCAACCGATCCACGCTGGCCAGGGCCCCACTGCATTCTGACTTCTCTCCCGCCGCCAGCTGGGAAGGGAGGCGGTGAGTGTCCCCACTTCACAGCGGAGCAGGCCAAGGCTCCGGAGGGCTCCCAACTGGCCAGTGAGAAACCCAGGTCCGCTTGGCGGCCCAGCCAGGCTGAGGGGGCCGGAGACGCCAGGCGCTGCCCGTGCCAGTGACCATGCGGCCGCTCAGCGATGCTGTGACCGCGGCCGAGGGGATTCTGCGTGGCGTCTCGGTGGCCAGGCTGCCCTTATGCGGGGTCCCGGGAGCAGCCAGGGTGCCTTTAGGCAGGGTCCCGGGAGCAGCCAGGGTGCCCTTACGCGGGGTCCCGGGACCCCACCTCTCGGCTTCCCACCTGCGGCTCAGCAGCCGGCCGGCTCCGTTTGCAGGATGAGCCAGTTCTCAGCGGAGCCCAGGAGAGGGGCGATAATCAGACAGGACGTCCCCTGGAACGGATTCGCGCAGAGAAAGATCCGGAAGCCTGGCGGCTGTGGCGGGCGTGGGTGCGCCTTGCTGGGTCTCTCATTTGCAAACTCAGCGCCGACCCGTGACCCGTGACCTTGTCAGGAAACTAATCCCGAGGAAAGGGGGACGAGCGGGTGTCAGGGCTCCACTCCGCAGCCGCCGAGAGCCGTCAGCGCGTCAGTCCCCAGGCCGCAGGCTGGGACCAGAGCCCGGTTAGGGGACCGCGTTCGCTCGGTCACCGCAGGAGGGGAGCCGCCGGGCGGACAGGACAGGCGCTGGGAGACACGGAGGGGCCTCGTCATCCGAGGGCCCCCCAGCAGACCCCTTCCCGCTCCCCAAAGAGGCGCGGGGGAACTGGGTGTCCCCCAACGCTGGGGGCAACACAGGCACCGCAGGGCTAAGGGCCTGCTCGTCCTAGGAGCCCGCAGGCTGAAACGCAGGGAAACGTGCTCTGAGAAAAGGGGAGTGAACTGTGGCTTAGGGGTGCTTGGGACCCGATGGATATGGGGGGGTGGGGGCGGGGAGGACGGGCCAGCAGAACCAGAGAACCCAGGGAGCACCTTCAGTTCGGCTTTCCCCAAATGGACAAGGGCTCCTGGCCGATGGGCCTGGAAGGGGAGGTGCCCTGTGGCCCCGTGGGGGGAAGGGAACGGGGAGGGCTGGGGCCCGGGGGCCATGTGGGGGGGACGGGGAGGGATCCAGCGGCAGGTGCTGGGGAGACAGTGCCGGGCGGAACCCGGAACCCAAAAGGCAGAGCCCGAGCAGGGCTGGCTCAGGGAGGCTGGCGGAGAGCAGGAGGGCAGCGCACCGGGTGGAGCTGACTCGGGTGCGGGTGGTTGGCACCGGGAGCCCACGGGAGGGGCAGCGTCCCAGCCAGCATGCCAGGGCTTGGGGCCTTAGGCCTGGGAAGGGGCAAGTGGGGTTCCCAGCCTGTGAAGTTGGGGGGCGGTCACCATGACTACCCTTACTTCTGTCACCAAGAGGAAGGGGGTCCCCCTGCTCCCGGGCCTCAGAGCTCACAGGGCAGCTTGCTCCCAGGCCTGGGCCATCACAGGACCTGTCCCAATCCGCCCGGCAGGACGCGGGGGCAGGGTCCAGGGGGCCCACGCGGAACTCCCAGGGGTCCCCCCCCCCCAAGAGGAGGCAAGGACGGAGCGGCCTCCTCCCACCATGAGGGCACGGCGAGACGCAGCAGCCAGGCAGGGGCGTCCCAGCCTCTGTCCGGAGTTTTCTGGGGCTCCATCACCCAGCCATGGCTGACCCCCAGGTGGCTGACCTCTGGCTCCGGCTCCTCCAGAGGTGAGCTGATTCCCGGCGACCCAAAGGGCCCTCCCCCTCACGCTGTTAGGCCGCATGGCCTGGTCCACGCCCCAGGTCAACAGACACCCCCATCGGCCCAGAGCACCCCGCCCAGGAAGTCACCCGCACAGGGACGCGGGCTGAGGGCGGAGGCTGGGACGCAGAGCTGACACGGGTCGCAGTGAGGGGACCAGGTCCCCCATTACGGCTGCCGTTGGGGGAACAGAGGCGGGGTGCCAGGGCCAACATAGAGTGGGCCAAGACCCTCCCTCCTACCCTCCGTTCCTCCCCCTCCCCCTTTCCCCCTCCCTCTCCCTCCCCCTCCCTCTCTCCCTCCCTTCCTTCCTCTCTTTCTTTCATTCCCCCTTCCCCTGCTCTCATTAAGACAGTGCTAAAGGTCTTCCGTAAATTAGCAGGGCAGGGGCTGCCTCACACCGCCACAGCAACGGGCTCTTTTCCCAGTGGCTCCCAACTGCGCCCGTCCGTTAACGCCGTGGCGCAGGCCCCTTTAGGCAGCCCCTTCTCACGCCTTAAACGTACCCTTCTGCGAGCAAGACAGCCGTGTAAACGCCAGCACGGCGGAGCCGGCGGGCAGCGATGGGGTGTTGGCTCCCCGCGCCTGTGCCAGCGGAAACGGGTCTTCTTGAGACGTCTTTGCCGGGTGAAACACATTAAGTCTGCATTTCCTTCTATTTGTTAAAGAGTAAGCGCTGCAATAGAGACACGATCTACTAAATCGGAGGAGGAGGAACGCGGCCTAACGCCGGTCTGCACGGAGAAGAGACTCACGAGGGAGGGAGGCCGGGAGGGAGGCCGGGAGGGAGGTGCGGGGAGGCCGCGGCCACGTTTGGACTAATCCCATTTGTCACGGTGAAACCGGCAAACCGATCTGGTAGGCCTCTTCAGGCGTGCTTCATTTTATTTCCCCCTCAAATCAGTTTCATTGTTGCCTTAACTGGGAGGAAACCATCCACCACGTTTCCCGCAGCCCGAAGGCAGGTGAGTTTAACCGGGTCTTAAGGTGTAGTGTGGCTGGCGCGGCGCACCCGGGGACAAGCACTCCGTAAGGAGCGGGAACGCCATGGCCGGCCTGGCGTGGGCACACTCGAAAGGAAGCCCCGCGTCCACACCGCCCGCCGCTCGGACTTGCACGTTCCCGCCCAAGAAAAGGGACCCGTGGAAGGCCGCGAGCGTCCACTGAGCGTCCGGTAAGCACCCAGCGCCTGCTCCTGAGAATGCCTCCCAGGGTGGTGCTGGGGTGGGGGGTGGGTGGGGGGTTGCTCATTGGCTGCATTTATGAATACACGGTGTCCTGTGCAGGGCGCTGGTTGGTGTGCAGGAGAATGGAGCTGTTGTCATGGCAGCGGCTCCAAGCCTGCTGGGAATGTCAGAACACCCACGGAGGGCAGCTAAGTCTGTGCTCACATTATTTTTTTAAGTAGGCACTGACCGCTACGAATTGCCCTCTTAGAGTTGCTTTTGCTGCATCCGGTCAGTTTGGGTGTGTTGTATTTCCTCTTTTGAACTTTCTTCTGTTTTCTTCTTTCAGTCATTGGTGGCCTAATCTCCACATGTTTACGAAGGTTTCCGTTTTCTTCTTGGGACTGATTTCTGGTCTCATACCACGTGGTTGGAAATGATGCTTGATATGATCCCAGTCTTCTTAAATGTATTAGGACCTGTTTTGTGGCCGAGCATATGGCCGGGCCTGCAGAACGTTCCATGTGTGCTTGAGACGAATGGGTATTCTGCCGCTTTGGGGTGGCCTGTGCCGTAAACGTCTGTTACGTCCATCTGATGTAACACGTGCAGCGCAGTGTCTCCTTCCTAACTTTCTGCCTGGAGAAGCAATCCATGGTTGAACATGGGGCCTGAGCCCCCCGCTATGATCGCGTTGCTGTCCATTTCTCTCTTCAGGCCTGCGATTATTTGCTTTCTACATGTAGGCGCTCCAATGTTGGGAACATACATGTTCAAATGTGTACCCAGTGCACACAGAAGGGGAGTTACGCTTGTTGGGAGCCCCTTAATGCCAGGCACTGAGCATAAACCCCAGCGAATCCCAAAACAACGCTTTTTCCATTTTACTGATAATGAAATTGAGGTGCAAAGAGGGAAACCATGGCCAGCAAAGAGCATGTTCCCACATGGCTTCATCTTGTCGTTGGAGGGCCAGCTGGAGAAAGCCCTGTGTCTCCTTTTCCTCTCTTATGGCTTTCCTTTTGTTTTTTCTAAAGAAATGGTGAAGGGTGGAGAGCGGCTACAGCGTTTGGACAGGTTCAAGCCTCGGACTGACGAGAGGGCACGGTCCTCTCGTGGCAAAGCCACGTGCAGGTCCCAGCGTGGAGGGCAAAGCCCTCCCAGCACAATTATAGCCAAAGGCAGAGGTTGTGAGCTTGACCTCATGGTCCGAACCTGTGGCCCCAGGTGCCTGAGTGAGGTAGGCTGCGGGAGGTGCAGCAAGTGCTGCCAAACAAAGCTTGGTCGAGTTCTCAGGTGCATGGAGTTGAGTAGATTCGAAACCCAGGAGAACGTTGTAAACGTCTTGACCACGCCCTACTTTGCCTCCTGGGATCTGACTGTAAAATAAAGACTCTGCTTGCAGGCCAAGCACAGTGTCCCACCTAGCCCCCCCTTTATTCTCTTGTCTGTCTGCTTTCATCCTTCACCCCACCTCCTCTCCCGCCACCCCAGGTGCGCCACCGGCCGTGGACGCGGTTCACTAAACAGCTTGGGTTTGGTGCTCGCTTCCTAACCCTCACTCTTGACTTCTGCCTTCTAGACGCCTTTGGAGCTGTGAATAGAAATGGGAAGTTATGTGCCCTGACTGTCAGATGCCCCGTCCGTCCCCCGCTGCGGGCCCCTGACCTGCAGATCGGCCACTTGCTCCCGTGGGAAACCCCTCCGTGACCTCTCGCTCCTCTCGGGCTCAGGTCTCCATGGAGAAGTGGCGAGCGCCCTTGGGGGCCAGAACCCCGCCGCTGCCTCTGGCCTCGGAGGAACTTGCACGGGATGTGGGTGTGCAGCCACTTGACTTTGGAAGGAAGCAGTGCTGTGGCCAGTTAAGCAGCGGGAGTTTCACAGCGGGCAGGCCGCGTGACGGGGAGGGCCCTGAGAAAGGGTTTCTTTTCTCCTGGAGAGAACGGTACAGCGTGCACTCCTGTTCCCGACCTTCCTGCCTAGAACGAGGCCCCGATGGCCGGGGCCAGAGCGGCCTCCTGTGATCCCGAGGGGGAGGCCAAGGGATCTGCCAAGATGTGGGTTTTGACGTGGTTGAGCCGCTGAGCCGAACCTGCAGCCATTGCATGGACCTTCGCGTTCATTAGGTGGGAAAAGGACTCCGTGTGGCGTGAGCCTCTCCGGCCAGGGTTTTGCTCCTCTGACCGGGTCCACGCTCCTCAACGGGGCCGAGATGGTCCCACCCTCACAGCTCATCTCCCACCAGACACGCGCTCCGCGAGGGAGGGCAGGACCCGCCTCTTACTCCCTGGGCGTCAGGTTGCCAAGCGTCTGGAAAGTTGGAGGCGCTCGGCTACTTGCTGAAAGATGGCGACCAAGGGAAGGATGGTTAGAAGCAGAGCCGCAGGAGTGTGTCCAGTCTGACAATGTCAGCATCGGACGCCCATCCCGGCACCTCCTGTTCCCAAGGTCACGGGAAGCCTGGCTGCTCTGGGCAGATGGGCTGAGACGGAGGAACCGTCCTCGCCACGCCGCCCGCGCAGGAGGCGTCCTCTGCCAGGCTCCTGCCCATGCTATCAGCAAACATGAATTTGCCGCAGTGGTCGCTGGCCTCTGGCATGCCCTTTCGCTGCGGTCATCCTGTGACCACGCTGCAAAGCTGACCTGGTCACTTCACTTGGACTCAGAGAGTCCTCGGCGGGTGTGTCCTAAGGCGGAGAAGTCCAGGTATACATACACATCCTAGAGGCCCAGTGCACGAATTCGTGCACCAGTGGGGTCCCTTGGCCTGGCCTGCGGGATCGGGCCGAAACTGGCTCTCCGACACCTCCCGAGGGGTCCTGGATTGCAAGAGGGTGCAGGCCAGGCCGAGGGGCCTCACTGGTGCACGATCAGGGCCAGCGAGGGACACGAGAGGGTGGCCAGGGAGGGACCGCGGGAGGGCTCCAGCGTGTGTCTGGCCCGTCTCACTCAGTCCCAATCAGCCAGGTCCCAGCAGCAAGCTAACCTACCAGTTGGAGTGTCTGCCCCCTGGTGGTCATTGCTTGTCATAGCGACTGATCGACTGGTCGACTGTCTGCCCCTGGTGGTCAGTGCACGTCATAGCGAGCAGTTGAGCAACCTTAGCATATCATTAGCATATGGCACTTTGATTGTTTGAACGGCTGATGGATGACTGGATACTTAGCATATTAGGCTTTTATTATATAGGATTTTTCCACTTAGCATATTAGGCTTTTATTATATAGGATTTTTCCACTTAGCATATTAGGCTTTTATTATATAGGATTTTTCCACTTAGCATATTAGGCTTTTATTATGTAGGATTTTTCCACTTAGCATATTAGGCTTTTATTATGTAGGATTTTTCCACTTAGCATATTAGGCTTTTATTATGTAGGATTTTTCCACTGTGGGGTTCATTCTGCTTTGCAGGTAGGTCCCGGTCGTGTGTGTGGACCGTGTTTATGTTGAGGTGAAACACACATGTTCACAGCTGTCTCCTGCGGCGTCTCTTCCCAACGCACCTTCCTTCGTCACAAATGGCCCGGGCAGCCCCGTGGGCCACTCACTCTGAGCTAAGTGTCCGTTAGGGTCTTTGTTTGTTTGTTTGTTTGGGTTAACCCTCACGAAGGATATTTTTCCATTGATTTATTTTTTATGGAGAGTGGAAGGGACGGGGAGAGACAGAGAGAGAGAGACGTGAGAGAGACACATGGATCGGCCGCCTCCCACTTGCCCAGACCAGGGCTGGGTTCTGAGCCCACACCGAGGCACAATGAGTGTAGTTTTGTTTTCACATCAGCCAGGAGAAGCCCGCTCTTTAGTTCTCCCCTGACTCGCGTGAACCCTGGGTCAGCCGATGGGACAGGCTCTCTCCAGCCGGGGCTGGGAGGCGCACTGTGGACGTTGCCCGGGCCTGGTTTCCGGGGACAGATTGTGACCAGAAGACATCATCGGGTGCGTGAGACCGACAGACGCCTGTGGTCGGTGCCCCCGCCTGGCTCTGGGTTCCGGCTCTGCCTTCGGTAGCTTGGGGACGCCGGGCAAATGTCTGAGTCTCTCGCCCCTCATGTGCCCTGTCTGAAGCGTGGGGATGTAGATTGTGTTGAGGCTTGACCTTGCTCACCTGGGAAAGGCGCTGAGAGTGGAGACTGCTTCACACACATGAACAGGCGTGTGGCCCTGGCTGGGCAGCTCGGGGGGTCAGAGCATCGTCCCCATACGCCAGCTGAGGCGTGGCCCCCAGTCAGGGCACCGACAAGACGCAACCAATAAATGCGTAAGTGAGTAGAACAACAAATTAATGTGCTTTTCCCCTCCTTTTCTCTCTCTCTTTAAAATCAATAATAACAATAATCTTACCTAATAATAGAGAAACATGTAAATTGACTGTACCTCCGCTACGCCCACAGCCAATCAGAGTGAGTATGCAAATTAACCCAAAAAAGATGGTGGCTAATTTGCATACATACCTGGGTCCCAGGAACCTCCTCGTCACCCAGGTCACTCCCAGCCGGCCATTGGAGGGGCGGGGGAGGAGGCTTGAGAAGGGGCCGAGCCTGCAATCAGAGGTGCCGGGGGTCCCCCTTCTCAAGCCTAAAGCCTGGGGCGGAGGCTTTAGGTTTGGGCGGGGGCTGAGCCTGGGGTCGGAGGGGAGGGGGAAAACATCAATGGAAACATATCCTCAGGGGAGGATAGAAAGAAAAAGAAAGAAAGAAATGGCATATCCTATGAAAGACACATCTTGAAAATGCCTAAAGAAAGTTGTCATTCTTTCATGGTGAAGGGACTGGAGTCCGTGTTGATGAAAATACCTTAGCGGCTGCGGTGACTGGCAGTGGCTGCAGCAGCGGGGTGATGGGGCTGGCGCCTTCCCCCGATCAGCCCGGTCGCCTCCCGTGGGGAGTGGGCCTAAGCCGTCGGTAGGACATCCCCTGAGGGCTCCCAGTCTGTGAGAGGGGGCAGGCTGGGCTGAGGGACCCCTCTTCAGTGCACGAATTTTGTGCACCGGGTCCCTAGTAATAAAATAATAATAATAATAATAATAATAATAATAATAATAATAATACCAGTAAGTGGTGGGTGTCCCGTGACCCACCTGCGTGAGGGCTGTGTGGAGCAAGCCCAGCGAAGCAGCAGGTGCTCACTGACATGAAATGTCACGCGTGTCTTTGGGCCTCAGTTTCTCCACTTGTAAGAGGAAGGAAGTGACGTTGCTTGTGAGGCCCTTGGCGACTGCGGATGCGCCTGTGACGCGGATGCAGGGTCCCCGTAGCTACGTGATGGCAGTCTCTGCGGAGGGGGAGGCGCAGGCAGGCGGGGCCGCTGCCTCGATGTACGTCGGGGGAGGTGGGGTTCGCGCGTGTGGTTTCTATTGAAAGCAGGGTTCACAGAGCAAGACAGCCGCAGCCCCTCACAGGAAGGCCTGGCAACGGGCACTAAATACGTAAAGTTTCTCGCTGTCGTTAGAGATCGAGGAAAGGCGCGTGAAAGCAGGGCAGGCAGAAGGGCTGGACGCGAGAGCGTTAACGGACCAGGCGCTGAGCTGGGGGAGAAACGGGACCTCCAACTCGCCGGTGGACCGGAGCCTTCGCTGTGAGTCGCTCAGCCCGCAGCCCCGCACGGCCTCCCAAAGGGCTTGTCCTTAAAGGGCCCGCACCGCACCGCACTGCACCATACTGCACTCGAGCTCAGGCTGCAGCCTGCGTCCAGGGAAAGCCACACCTTGACGGAGAGGAGGCCCCCCCCTCACTGGAGGGAGGACCCACACGCAGATGTGTGTCCCGCCCAGAGTGGCCACAGCCCTGGGCTGGCTCGGGCCGGCGGGCAGGCACATGCCGGGGCTTTCCACGCTGGGCTTGAGGGACAGGAAGTTGGCGTGGGCCCGGACCGCAGGGCGAGGGGTTGGCTGGCAGCACCAGGGATGTGGTCAATCTCAGCTCTGGCTGTGTCCGGGAGGGTCCGACCTTCGCACGCGGCGTGGCAGCAGGTGGCGAGGGTGACGGGGGGACGGCCGCCCACGCGATGGGGTGGCTGTGAGGCCTGGACCCGCGGACACAGCCAAGTACCGGCTCCGATGCCACGATGCCAGCGTGTGTGCGCCTCACTTCCTCTCAATCACTTCCTCTCCTGGGAGAGGGGATAATCTCAGCTCCTGGGTCACCTGGGAGCCAGGTGGACGGGGCAGGGTGGGCCGCGTGCCTGGTAGGACACATGGTGGGTTCTGGGGGCAGTGCCCTCAGCAGGACCCGGCCGGTGACGGTTGAGACGAAGGAGAGGATCAAGCATCCTGAGTCGGCCGGCCCCAGCCAAGCAGGGCGAGGCTACCCCAGCCCCCGGGCCAGCACAGGGGGCACCTGCCTGGGGGCCTTCCCGGGAAAGCGGAAGTCCTCCCACAGACAGTGTTCCCGGGAAAGGCTGACAGGAGAGCGGGACCGTGGCCCAGGAGGGGACGGAGGCCACGTGGGGAGCCGAGACAGGAGGCACCGTGTGGCCGAGAGGCACCCACGCCGCCCCTGCTTGTGCTTCTGCCTCCCTCCCACTTGGAATGGACAGCCTGTGTGACAACAGGATGTTGGTGAGGCCGGAGCGACATGGCGTTTCTCCCATGCTCTCGGGGTCACTGGCCAGGGGAGGCCCCTCTGTATCGGCGGTGAGCACCCCGTAGTCTGTGAACAGCCTGTGTGGGAACAGCGAGGCCTCCAGCCAACAGCCCTGACGGAGTGGTCTGAGGAGCCGGCCCGGCCCCAGTTGAGCCTTCAGATGACGCGGCCTGGCGATGTCCAGACGGCAACCTCAGGAGAGACCCCGAGCCAGGAGCCCCAGCTCGGCCACAACCAAGTCCCTAACTCACAGAAACGGGGCAATACAGCTTCATGGTTATTTTACGCCACAAAATTGGGGGTCAGTTTGTTTACACGGCAACCAGAGCGTGTTGGCGAAGAGCACAGAGGGCGGCAGAAAGGCCGGCTCTGACCCTGGGTGTGTGAGTCTCAGAGCCTCAGGTGCCACATCTGTAAAAGGGGGCAGTGATGGGTGCCGGCTGGCAGGTTGTTGTGGGCCCAGCAGGCACTCGCGGTGTCGGCTCTGAACTGGTGTGATCACTGCTGGTGCGGGCAGCACAGTGATGAGCCAGTAGGAAGGCACCAGGGCTGCTGGGCCGGCAAGGGGCTCAGGCACCTTCAGAGACGGCGAGGGGAGAGGAGCCGGCCAGCATGCTCAATGGTTGAGTGTTGACCTATGACCGGGAGGTCACGGTTGGATTCCTGGCCAGGGCACATGCCTGGGTTGCAGGCTCCATTCCCAGTGTGGTTCATAGGTCGATGCTCAACCACTGAGCACGCCGCGGGGCCCCGGCCCATTTACTCTTTGGGGCTCGCCTCGACATTTCAAATGGGTTTACACGGAGGCAGCGAAGAAATGCAATCAGGCCATGCTCCCAACTCACAAGGCTGTCTTCACGTCCCACTCAGTGTCACCTTCTAGCACGTCCCAAGCGTGTGCCCGTGTGCGTGCATGTGTGTGCGTGTGTGTGTGGGGGGAGGGGCACATTTACCCGTAGGACCGAGGCGGGAGGCGGGAGGAGGGACGGCGGCGCTGTTGTGAAGACGGCAGGCCAGCGCTCCCTGGATGGGCAGGTGCCAGGTCAGATTTGGGTTTCAGATAGACAACACATTTTTTTAGTGTGAATATTTACTTGTATTTGCTTTATCTGACACTTCTGCCAGGACCCCTGATTTGTGAGAAGAAAAGCTAAGACTAGGATTTACTATGAGAGCGAGAGAGGGAGAGGGGGAGAGAGAGAGAGGGAGGGGGAGAGAGAGAGAGGGAGGGGGAGAGAGAGAGAGAGGGAGAGGGGGGGAGAGAGAGAGAGGGAGGGGGAGAGAGAGAGAGGGGGAGAGGGAGAGGGAGAGGGGGAGAGGGAGAGAGGGAGAGGGGGAGAGAGAGGGAGGGGGAGAGAGAGAGAGGGAGAGGGGGAGAGAGAGAGAGGGAGGGGGAGAGGGAGAGAGGGAGGGGGAGAGAGAGAGAGGGAGGGGGAGAGAGAGAGAGGGAGAGGGGGAGAGAGAGAGAGGGAGGGGGAGAGAGAGAGGGAGGGGGAGAGAGAGAGAGGGAGGGGGAGAGAGAGAGAGGGAGAGAGAGGGAGAGGGGGAGAGGGAGGGGGAGAGAGAGAGAGAGGGAGAGGGAGGGGGAGAGAGGGAGAGGGAGGGGGAGAGAGGGAGAGGGAGGGGGAGAGAGGGAGAGGGAGGGGGAGAGAGAGAGAGGGAGGGGGAGAGAGAGAGAGGGAGGGGGAGAGAGAGAGAGGGAGAGGGGGAGAGGGAGAGATTGCAGCTTCTCCTCTGAGCACAACGCCTGCGGGGAGTCGGGGAGTCGGGGAGACGGGGAGTCGGGGAGTCGGGGAGACGGGGAGTCGGGGAATCGGGGAGTCGGGGAGACGGGGAGTCGGGGAGTCGGGGAGTCGTAAGGTGTAAAGTTCCCATCTCTCCCCAGTTTCCCCCTTTTGGGGAGAACTCACGCTCTCTCCTTCTGCCTGGAATTTACATACAACGAGCTTCCTCTGTCTCCCTAGCAACGGGGCTTCCCAGCAACGTTCCCCGACAGCAGCCCCGCAGACCCCCATTCTGGGAGAGCTGGGTCCTTCCCCCCGAACATTTTTAAACGGCTTTAAACAAGCGTTGGGGACCCGGCTCCTCACACACGAGCCTCTCCCGCTTCCGATGGGGAAAAGGCCGCAGACATTCCTGCGGGGCGGGAGCTGCCTCGGCTCCCCGGGTCGGTGACCTGCCCACGCCCAGGGGGCCGGCCAGACCTTGTGGAATCGCCACGCAAGCGGGAGCCAAGGACGCGGGGTCTGGGGGGGGGGGGGACACCCACCCGTGGGACAGGAGGGCAGAGACTCCTGATGGGCACGCACACACCGTGTACTTGGAAAGGTTTTGTTGACGAAGCACCATTTATTAAGAAAGAGTGAATCCATTAAAAAATATTTTTTAAATTGATCTCAGAGAGGGAGGGAGAGGGAGAGAGAAGCATCCATGATGAGAGAGGATCATGGACCGGCTGCCTCCTGCACGCCCCCCACGGGGGATGGAGCCCGCCACCCGGGCCTGTGCCCTGACCGGGGATCGAACCCTGACCTCCTGGTTCCTGGGTCGACGCTCAACCCCTGAGCCCCGCGGGCCGGGCAGGACGAACCCATTGTTAGTTACTGTTTCAAGTGAGAACACGCCACAGGCGATGGGCCCTTCCGAGCGGTCCGCCTCTCCTCCAGGCAGCTCGTCACACGTGGAGGCAGAGAGGGAGAGCACGGAAGGCGGGTTTCGGCGACAACGGAGTGAACACAGCCGGGCAGGCTGTTGCTGGGCCCTGCAGCCTCCCCCAGGGCTGACGACACGTGGGCCTCAGGACTGGGACCCGCACAGCCTCCCACACGGGTGCCCCCACTTCACCAGGAAGGGGGCGCTCTCACAGGCCACGGCGTCCGTGGCCTGAGGACGGGTGCTCAGCGAAGGAGACACGCGGGGCGGGTCCCTGCAGGGGCCTGACCCCTAGGCAGGAGGGAGGAGGGTGCAGCGGCGGGGCCGGGCGGGCGGGGGAGGAGTGGGTCACGGGGACAGAGGCTCGGTGTGGGAAGATGAGAAAATTCCGTGGGCGGTGGTGACGGCCGCACAGCAGCGAGAAGGTGCTTCATGTCCCTGAACTGCCCACTTAGAAATGGTTAAAGGGTAGGTTTTTAAAGATATATTTACTGACTTCAGAGAGGAAGGGAGAGGGAGAGAGAGAAACATCCACGAGGAGAGAGAATCACGGACCGGCTGCCTCCTGCACGCCCCCCACGGGGGATGGAGCCCGCCACCGGGCTGTGCCCTGACCGGGGATCGAACCCTGACCTCCTGGTTCGTGGGTTGACGTGTAACCATGGCGCCCCGCCGGCCGGACTGCTGGTAAGCGGTGCGTTCTGTTTGACATGCTTTGCCACAACAGGAAACACGGCGTGCGGGAACACGCGACTGTGAAGGCAAGGCTCCCCCAACACCCGCCTGCTGAACGGTGGGAACCCTGGTGCGGCCTCCTGCCAGGTTCCGAGCTGGCGTGCCCGTCCGCCCGCCCTCCGTCCTGGGGCAGCAGCTGGGCACCCGGTGGCCCGTGTAGGCGAGCCTGCTGGCGGCTGACACACTCCGCCCGGCGAGGACCGGGCACGGGGCACAGGCGTGGGGCCGAATGGCGACTCCACACGGGGACGAGCGGGGATAGCATGTCCCGGGAGCAGGGCATTCCCGAGCACACGCATAACATTCAAGGTGTCCCCACCGCCCGAGTGGGGAGCGGCCCTCCCTTTCCCAAGGGCAAAGGTCGCTGCTCTTCCCCAGCACAGCCCGCAGCCCGCTCCCCGCCCCCCTCCCCCCCCCCCCCCCCCCCCCCGCCACCAAGGCCTCCCCACGGGCCCAGCACTCCCTCCCGACGGCCTCGTCGCCGTTGGTATTTCTGCGTGTGAGGGCTCACGCTCAGTCACCCTCCCCTTCCGGGCAGGGAGCTCACAGAGGCTTGACAAAGTCAACTTGATGGCAGGGTTTGGAGCGCCCGCAGCCGAGGGCGTGCGGAGAAAGGGACGCGGTGCCTGGGGTGCCCGGGCGGCTGGGCCAGCGCAGGCCAGTGGAAGGCGTGGGCCTGGCAGCGGTGCCGTTAAGACTGCCCGGGCGGCCCGGCCGGCGGGGCTCCGTGGTTGCGCGTTGACCTAGGAACCAGGAGGTCACGGTTCGAGTCCTGGTCGGGGCACAGGCCCGGGTTGTGGGCTCCATCCCCAGTGGGGGGCGTGCAGGAGGCAGGCGGTCAGTGATTCTCTCTCATTGGTGTTTCTCTCTCTCTCTCCCTCTCCCTTCCTCTCTGAATCAATAAAAACACACAGAGAGACGGGAGGAGGTGAGACATGGGAGGAGGAGAGAGATGGGAGGAGGGAGATGGGAGCAGGAGGGAGATGGGAGCAGGAGGGAGATGGGAGCAGGAGGAGATGGGAGCAGGAGGGAGATGGGAGCAGGAGGAGATGGGAGCAGGAGGGAGATGGGAGCAGGAGGGAGACGGGAGGAGGGAGACGGGAGCAGGAGGGAGATGGGAGCAGGAGGGAGACGGGAGGAGGAGAGACATGGAGGAGGAGGGAGGCGGGAGGAGGTGAGAATGAAGAGGGGAGGGAACAAGGCAGAGGCAGGGGGAGAGGAAGGAGAAAGAGGGGGTGCAGAGCAGGGACCCCACGTGAAGTAGAGAGAGCAAGGGAGTCAGACTTGGTCACAGGGACAGGCAGCTGACAGGCACGATGCAGCCGCAGGGGGACCCCGGCCGTAGCAATGCCCAGGCCCAGCTGGGCCTCCCGACATGCGGCCTGCCCCTTCCCAGTCTCCGCTCTGCTGGCCCTGTGACGCTCTGTCCCGGGCGGCTCTCCCTGCTGGCGGCACAGGCGTTCGCCACCAGGTCAGTGACTTCCCGAGACCTCGGCTGAAGCCTTGGGTGGACGCTGTGGCCAGGCCCCAGCCAACCGCCCCCCTGCAGGCAGGACCGAGGAACCTCAAGGCCCAGGGAGACTGGGGAGCTGCCCCCTGCCCCGCAGTGGGGAACAGCTGAGCCACCAAAGGTGTGAGCTGGACAGGACATTCTGTTTGTCCCCCAGATCTACCTGCCCCCCCAAATCTCTCTGCCCCCCCTCCCCCCCTTTCCACCCTGAGACTCCTTTCCTGCACCCCCAGGACGCCCTCTCCCTGGCTTCTCTCCTTTCTGTTAAGGTGTGATTTGCATCCCCACCCCAAGCACCCAGTTCGAGTCTCGGCGATTCTGCAGCGTGAAGCCCCAGCATCACCATCGCGTCTCATGACCCCCGCGCCCCACATTCCCTCCAGCCCGCTCGCGGGCGCTCCGGGCAGTGTCCAGCCGGAACGGGACTTCGGTGGACATGTGACAGACGTGGAGCCACACACCACACCACCCCGTGTCTCGCTCCTCCCACTCCACAGCCCGTTTTGTCGTGAGGCTGTGCTGTGTCCCTCTGATCCTCGCGCTGGGCCTGGCGTGGACGCCAGGGGGGCCGCACCCATGGGCCAGCTGGCAGGGTTCGGGCTGCTTGCCGATGTCGGTGACCCTGAGCAACGCCGCCACGACCACCTGCGCACGTGTCTCTGTGTGGACACGTGTGTTCGGGCCCCTTGGGTGGAGTCCGAGGAGTGGAACTGTGGCCCAGAGGGTAAGTTCAGGTTTGACTTTTTAAAGCTACGGCCTCTCAAAGCTGCCGTACGTCCCGTTCTCGCCCGCACGTGCCGCCCCGATCACCCACGCGCGGCCGTTTGGGTTTTGAAGAATGGCGGCCCTTTGTTAGAGGCCGGTGGCAGCGGCGGGGCTGCGCTGTGCGTGTCCCCATCACTCAGGGCGTGAGGCCTCCAGGGACACGTCTCCGTCTTCCGCAAACCGTCCCGGCTCTCGCTCATTTTACATTAAATGGTCTTCCTGTTACCGGCCCCAGAGCTCTTTGGATTCGGGATGCAAGTTCCTCTTCAGACGTAACTGGCAGACACTGCCTCCCAGACCGGCTGCCTTCACCTTCCTCACGGTGTCTTTGGAAGTGCTGATGTATGAGTGCGGGCGCTTTAATTGTAATGACGCCCGATTTATCAACAGGCGAATGCTTTTAACGCCACGTCTAACACTCTGCCTGACCCAGTCTTCAAGGCTCTTGTCCGAGGAGTTTGTAATGATAGTTCTGACATTTCGGTCTGCGGTCCACTTTAGTGAATTTTTATACATTGCAGAGATAAGGCCTGAGCTCGTGTGTGTGTGTGAGTGTGTGTGTGTATGAGTGTATATGTGTGTATGTGTGTGTGAGTGTATGTGAGTGTGTGTCTGTATGAGTGTGTGTATATGTGTGTGTGTGAGTGTGTGTGTGTGAGTGTATGTGAGTGTGTGAGTGTATGTGAGTGTGTGTGAGTGTGTGTGTGTGAGTTTATGTGAGTGTGTGTGAGTGTGTGTGAGTGTGTGTGTGAGTGTGAGTGTGTATGTGAGTGTGTGTGTGAGTGTATGTGTGTGTGAGTGTGTGTGAGTGTGTGTGAGTGTGTGTGTGAGTGTATGTGTGTGTGAGTGTGTGTGAGTGTGTGTGTATGTGAGTGTGTGTGAGTGTATGTGAGTGTATGTGAGTGTGTGTATATGTGTGTGTGTGAGTGTGTGTGAGTGTGTGTGAGTGTGAGAGTGTGTGAGTGTGTGTATATGTGTGTGTGTGAGTGTATGTGAGTGTGTGAGTGTATGTGAGTGTGTGTGTGAGTGTATGTGAGTGTGTGTGAGTGTGTGTGAGTGTGTGTGAGTGTGTGAGTGTGAGTGTGTGTGTGTGTGTGTGAGTGTATGTGTGTGTGTGAGTGTGTGTATGTGTGTGTGAGTGTGTGTGAGTGTGTGTGAGTGTGTGTGAGTGTGTGTGAGTGTGTGTGAGTGTGTGTGTACAAACATCCAGTCGCTACAACACTGTTCTGAAAAGCCCGCTGTCTGTCTGTCCTGTTGGATTGCCTGTCATCGTTGTAAAACACGGAGTGGTCACACAGGTGAGCCTTTATCCGGAGCCTCCCTGTGCTCCATTGACGGACATGCTGATCCGCACTCCAGGGGTGCCCGTGTCCTGATGCGGAGGCATCACAGAGAGTGGTGAAGGGGGTGGAGTACGACTCGTCTTTCTCTTTAAGACTGTTTTGGCCGCCGGAGCTGTTCTGCACTCCCCGTTTGCACGTCAGGACCAGCTTGTCAGCGTCTTAAGAAGCCTGCTGGGCGTTTCATGGGCCTCACATCGAGTCTATGGATCACCTGAGGAAACTGGCATCTGAACGCCATTAAGTCTTTCGATGCACACATGTGAAATAGCTCTATTTATTTACATCTCTGTAGTGCTCTGCGGGGGAGACCCCACCCACCCCACCTGAGCCCCTCAATTCCCCACCGGGCGGCCTTCCTCCTCCACTGAGGCGGGGCAGCTGGGTTCCTACTTGGGCCCAGTGCCCCCGGAGTCCCCGTCACCCTCCGCCTTGAGCTGACCCTTTACGTCTCCGCGGCAGCTGCAGACGCGGCAGGAGCGGGCGGAGGCGAGTTACCGCCGCCGTGCCCAGTCGCCGGCGCGTGGCGGTCGCGTTGAGTCGGTTCACTCTCGCTTTTGCATCCTCTCCAGGCGGTGCTGCCTGTGCAGGCTCCGGGGCCGCCCGCTCCCACGTGTGCCTCACAAGGAGTGGGCCGTGCAGCCCGGGCAGGACGGTGCGTGGACACCGACATTGAAGGGCAGCGATGCCGTCGCGTGTGCGTTCCTGTGGCTCCTGCAGGCATGGGCTCGGGGTCTTCCTGTCTGCTCCGGGGACAGTGCCATGTGGGTGGTCCCTGGGGGTGGTCTGGGTCCCCCGGGACAGCCCAGCTGTGCCCTCCCGTGGCCCTGGCATGGCGCTGGTGGGCGGGGCACCTCACCCAGGCCTCCCAGGGCAGAGCCCTCGGACATTGTCAGGGAATCGCCCCATTTCCTCCGCAGAGTCTCCCAAACATGTTAAAATTCTTCAGATCGGCTCCAAACCTCTTTAGAATTCATCAATGTAGAACCGCAGCAGGATCTCAAAAGAGGAGGCCGCCCTGACCCACGGGGGCCGGCACTGCCTTTTTCTGCTTCTCATTTACGGCCCTTCCCCCGGGTCGTCCCTGGAGGCCGGTCGCTCGCCTGAGAGAGAACCCGGGGCGGAAGCAGAAGTGGCTGCTAAAGGGCCGCCTCTCTTCTCCCGACAAGCCACCTGCCACCCACCCGTGGTTGGTGCTCACGCACAAGCAGCCACCCAGGCAACACGAGGCTTTAACCACCAATAAATACCCCCGCCTCCACGCATGCACACACGCGCGCCACACACACACGCGCACACACACACACGCGCACACACACACACGCACATGTGCATGGTGTGTCTGATTCCAGCGTGGAAATGCGGGCGGGCAGGGACGGGTGTTTGGTTTCTGACCGGGGACCTCTGGCCGCAGCCGCTCCCGAAGGCCTGGCGCTGGGCACGGGCTGGGAGGGTGACGCTTGCCCGTTGCCGCAGGCTGGTCCCGTGTCCCGTTAATCGCCAGTAAACACGCCGCCCGCCCCCTTCACATGAGGATGGAAATGAGAGGCTGGATGCTTCTTAGGAAGACGCCTCGGGAACGGACATGTCAGAAACGAGCGATTCACTGTCGCTCCGGGTGCGGCAGGGAGATCGCGGAGGAGGAGTGGGGTCGCGTCCTGCTGGCATTTCTCCGGCTCGCCGCTCAACGGGCTTCCCTCCCGGGCCCCGCCGGAGGCGCTCTCCCACGAGGCTCCCCTTTCTCATGCCGCCTCTCTTTCCTCCACCCCAAACCCCCAGGCCGCGTGGCCAGCCCCTGCCATGACGCCTCAGCACCGGGCAGGGCTGGGGGGGACCCAGGATCCCGGTTGCTCCCCGCTGGCACCGGCCGCCATCTGGTGGCAGGACAAGGCTGGCCAGCCGGAGGCCTCGGTGAGCGGCCTCGCACCCGACGCGTGCGCCGTGTGGTGCCCGCCCAGGCCGAGGGCCCTGAGCAGCTTCCGCCCCCACGATGTGAGGTCAGGAACACGAGCAGGTACGCACGCAGCGAGCACCCACCATGTGCCCGGCACGCAGCCCTTCCCAGGATGACCTCCCTGGATCTGCGCAGCCCACGGTGTGAACATCCCCCCATTGCACCGGCGAGGAGACCGAGGCGCACAGCAGGCGGCAGCCCGGCCAGGAAGAAGCCCAGGCGGCCTCCCTCGGCGCCCACAGCCCACGGCCCCGTGCACTTAGGTTGTGAGCAGGAGCGAGTCCCTTCTGAGCCCCGCGTCCAGCCAGGGGCAGAGCCCTCCCCCAGTATTGCTCCCGCCAGTCCTCACAGGGCCCAGGGGACGGGAATCCTGTCCACCCGTCACAGCCGTCACAGCCGAGGACACTGAGCCTCAGAGAGTGAGGTCACCACCCAACGCAAGTCCTAGAGCCGACCCCAGGCCCGGGCCGCCCCGTAGCCCATCCTCAAATCCCGTCTGGGCCTTGGCCTTGCTGAGGCGGTGAGGGAGCGTGGGGTGCGGTCCTGCGGGGTCCCAGAGAGCCTCCCGTCTCAGAGGCTCACGTCTGGCCTGTGCTCCTTGGCTCCCCGTTCGCGCGAGCCGAGACTCGCCGTCTGAAACAGGCGTGAGGCCCGATCCCCCCGCCGGCAGATGATTTAAAATCCGATGAAGAGGTGGGCAAATCTAGACGTCAGCGAGAATGTGGGGGAAGTAACCCCGCGCCCCGCTGATTGGGTGCAGACGGACCCAGCCTTCCCGGGGACCACCCTGGGGTCTACGAGGCTGAGCACGTGCAGGACCCCCAGCCAGGGGTCCCCGTGTGGGTGTGCCCCAGGAGGCCGCTGTCTGTAAAAGGGAGACAGGCGGATGCCCATCAGGAGGGGACCGCGAAGGAGGCATGGAGGACCATACGCACGCAGGCTTCGGTGAGCAGGTGTGGCCATGGCGTGGGTGACGGGAAGCCGAGCGCCGAAGCCAGCGCGGCTCTGAGAGGCGCCCAGCAGAGTATTATGGGCTGTTTAATGGACATCTGCCCCGGACACCCAGGCCCGGGCAGGAGGCAGGAGGAGGGGATGCCCTGCGAATGAGGCTGGAAGGACCGAACCTGATGTGTAATGTTCTAGGCATTTTATATATTTTTAAAAAGGTATTTTTATTGATTTCAGAGGGAGAGAGAGAGAGAGAAACATCAATGATGAGAGTCATTGATGGGCTGCCTCCCGCACGGCCCTGACTGCGAATCTGATCTCACCCTCCTAGTTCACAGGTCAGCGCTCGGCACTGAGCCACACTGGCCGGGCTCTGCGTTGTATGTTAAAACAGCAAGAGGCAGGAACCGTTGGCGGCTGTTAATTTGGGGCGGGGGGCGGGGGGGAGGGGCTGGGAACGTGTCCCCATCGTCGCTGCGCTTTTCTGTGTTTTAAACGTGGAAACCCAACTGCAGCCTGAACGGAGGCGGCCTCTCACCCCGCGGCCGGCGCGGCTCCGTGGCACGGCGGCCGGGGAGCGGGCCTGCTGTCCCCGCAGCAGCAGGACGGGGAGCGAGGGCGCCGTCGCCACGGAGCCTTCCGGAGGTGGTGAAAAACATCTGGAGGTTGTAGGCGATACCGGTGCGCAGAGGCACAGGGGGGAGCAGAGGGTAACAGCGAATCAGTAAGTGAACGCATCTCTCCTCTCCTGACCTTCGGTAACGCGGCTGTCGAGGGCCTCGCCCCTTACCCCGAGATCCGGCGTTAAATATTCATCATGGGTCGTACGGCTCGGCCCCAGTAGGGACCGTCTGGGGGCTCCGGGGGCTCCGGGGGCGGCCCCCCCCTCCCTGCCCTGGGCAGATTCCCACGAGAGGCCGCCACGATCCTTGCTCTCTCTACTAGCCAGGAGAGACAGGACCTTCCGGGGACAGAATCCATTGTTCCAGAGGCTGAGCTCCTAACATGAGCGTGGATTTAAAGACATCAGCTCTTAGCGAGAAATTAAAAATAGCCCGTCCTCTCCCCGCACCCCTCCCCCATCTCGCTCTCTTGCCAGATTTAGACTCAGAGAAACCTCGCCGGGTCACCTCCCCCTCGGCGTTCCCGTAACCCTCGTACGTGTGAGACGCTGCAGAATCACCTGAGCGGATCTTCGCCCTGTTCCGGCGGGGACCCCGCGTGATGAGCTCAGCCCCAAATGGAAGGAGAGGAGGCGGGCGGCCAGGGACCTGCCCACGGCGCCAAGGGAGCCGCTGGAGAGCCCCCCCACCCCCCAGCGCTCTGCCCCCAGCCCAGCACCAGGGGGAGGACTCCTCCCGCCCCCTCATCCCCGATGGGTCCTCCTCCACCCGTGAGTTCAAGGACAGCACTCAGCTCGGCGCCAGGCTCCTGACTCGGGAAGCCGGCCCGGACGGAGCAGAACACAGGTGTCCCAACGCCCTGTCTGGGGCCCTCACCACCCGACCCCATGCCTGCCCCTCTGTACACACGGAAGAGTGCCCCCCAGGACCCATGGGTGCCAGCACCTCAGAACGTGACCTATCCGGGACCAGGAGTACTTCTTTAAGGTGCGACGAGGTCGCACGGGGCTGGGTGGCCCTCGCCTGAAGCCGGGTGTCCCCCCAGGCAGGCCGTGTGGACGGAGGAGGAACATGTGAAGGCAGAGGCGGGGCTAGGAGCGACGCGTCCCCAGCGGGGACCCGAGGGTGCGGGCCACGGCGTGGGGGAGCGGAAGGAGCCTGCCCTGGGCTTCCCGAGGGTGCGGGCCCGAGGCCTCGAGGCCCGTCCTGCGTCCAGGCCGGAGAGAAGCCGCAGCACCAGTCTCGGCTCGGACCCCTCCTCCCGGGCCGCCTCTCGTCTCCGGGGGACACGCTCGTCCTTGGCTCGGGCACGGCCCGCTCAGCGACACGGTGCGGGGCACACAGCATACCCTCCCCGCGGGGAAGCACGGCGGCACCCGGCTCCCCGGCCCTCGGTCGCGGTTCTAACAAATAAAGTTCTCCGGACGCGACCGAGTCTCCGGATCTGTCCTGTCCACCGGTTACTGTTCGTTAGATTCCACACGCGTGAGGTCGGGTGCGACTGTCTCCCTCTGACGGCCCGTTTCGCTCCCATAACGGCAGTGGGGGGCGCAGAGGGCAGGGCAGGTGAGCAGGGGGGTGGGGGAGGTGGGTGGGGGGGGCGGGGGCAGCGATCAACCAGGGCGCTAGCAGGCATGCACGCATCACCCATGGGCACAGACCGGGGTGAGGGCTGGGCTGGGCCGGGGCCTGGGAGAGTCAGTGGGGAACGGGGCACATGTAATACTTCCAACAATGAAGCTTTCACGTAAGAATAAAAATTCTTGTGAACAAATGGTGCTTCCCAGCCACGGCCCCGTCGGCATGCTCCCGAAATCAAGGGCAGTTTTTGCTTTGCCTCTCCCTCTCCCTCTCCCCTCCCCTGCCCTCCCCCGCCCTCCCCACACTGAGTCCGCCCTCCCCACACTGAGTCCGCCCGCCGTGGGGCAGGAGCAGCGACGCTGGAATCTAAGCGGGGGGCTGACGCAGAGAAAAGCCCGCGCCCCTTCCGGCCCACCTGCCCCTGGAAAGGCCCCGCGGAAACCCCGCTGACTCAGGGTCACGAGGAACAAGCTCGTCACAGTGAAGGGTCCCCAGTGGAGAGAGAGCCTCCAACTCCCCCGGGCGCGGGCCCGATGCCCCGAAACTGCCAGCCGGTGCCGGGAGGCCTCGTGCCCAGCGCCCCGGCCTCCCTGCGTTTCACTTCCCAGAAGCCCTTCCTATTTTTTTAAAATATATTTTTATTGACGTCAGAGAGGAAGGGAGAGGGAGAGAGACAAACATCCATGATGAGAGAGTCATGGACCGGCTGCCTCCTACGCGCCCCCCACTGGGGATCGAGCCTGCACCCCGGGCCTGTGCCCTGACCGGGAATCGAACCCTGACCTCCTGGTTCATAGGTCGACGCTCCACCACGGAGCCCCGCTGGCCGGCCCAGTTGCTCTTTCTGTACCAGAGCCCCTCACACTCCAGCCTGCACCAGGCCACCTGCCAGGCACCCGCGGGGCTGGGGACAAGGCCGGGCCTGATGCCACGGGTGTGGGGTGCCTGCGGGGCCGTCTCCACGCGCAGGGTTTCGCCGGCATCTGGAGTGACTTCCCGGCTCCCCTTCACCTCCATGAGCTGATGGGTCCTGACTGTCCCCTCCCGGCCGCAGAGCCGGCGCGCACGGATGGGATGAAGCAGAGCAGCCGCCCCCCTCGCTCCCCGCCCCGAAGGCTCCCTCGCCCACAGACCTTTCGTGAGCAGCACTGGGAGCCAGGAGAAGGTCACGGCCGTAAAGAACCTGATTGCAATTAGAGGCTCTGCCCCCGGGGACCCCGCGACATGAATCCTGGCGTTCCCTGGGAGCGCGGCCCACTCAGCTCGTCAGCGCGGCTCGCTGGTCCCCGCCAGAGGCTCACGTGGCCGCCATCTCGCTCCGGCCTCCCGCAGCCGGACCACAGGGCCTGCGGGGAACCCTCACGTGCGAGGGCCGGAGGGACAGCGCCGGGAGCCCCACACCTCGGCGATTCCTGGAGACAATACTGACGCGGGGACAAATGCCACGCGGCCCGCTCACGCACCAGCTGCGCAGACCTTCAAGATGAGCAGCGCCCCCGCGGGAGGAGGGCAACCTGAGCGCTGCTGGTCACCCCACACCCCACACCCCACCCCACACTGCACACCTCACACCCACAACCCACACCCCACCCTGCACCCCACCCCACACCCCACGCCCCACCCCACACTGCACATTCTACCCCATACCCCACACTGCACACCTCACACCCACACCCCACACCCCACCCCACACCCCACACTGCACCCCCCACACCCACACCGCACACCCCACCCCACACTGCACATCCTACCCCATACCCCACACTGCACACCTCACACCCACACCCCACCCCACACCCCACCCCACAACCCACACCCCACCCTGCACCCCACACTGCACCCCCCACACCCACACCCCACACCCCACCCCACACTGCACCCCCCACACCCACACCCCACACCCCACCCCACACTCCACCCCCCATACCCACACCCCACACCCCACCCCACACTGCACATTCTACCCCATACCCCACACTGCACACCTCACACCCACACCCCACACCCCACCCCGCACCCCACACTGCACCCCCTACACCCACACCCCACCCCACACTGCACATCCCACCCCATACCCCACACTGCACACCTCACACCCACACCCCACCCCACACCCCACCCTGCACCCCACCCTGCACCCCCTGCACCCTACACCCCACACCCCACACCCCACACCATGCACCCCATACTGGGAGGGGGTCGGGCTGGGAATCAGCGTGAAGTCAGGGGCCTGGGCGCCAATGTCTGGGTTCTCAGTTCACACCCAGGGGGAGCAGGGAGGGACCCAGAGGGGGGCAAGGAGACCCCGATCCGGGATGGGCGGTTTGGTCCTCGCAGCCAGGAGAAAGCGCTGCCAAAGGGGAGGGAGGGGAGGGAGGGGGAGGGGAGGAGGAGGGGAAAGGGAGGGGGAAGAGGCTCAGAGGGGCTCCTGGGGCCTCACTGCATTCTCACGGCCCAGGAAACAGACTCGGAGGCCACCCTCTCCATGAGGTCGCTCAGCTGCTATGGCAGCTTCTGCTTCCCGCTCCCCCCGATAGTCAGGTGAGTGGGAACCGCCTCCCCCCGATAGTCAGGTGAGTGGGAACCGCCTCCCCCCGATAGTCGGGTGAGTGGGAACCGCCTTGGAGAAATTAAGGCGAAACCAGGTGTCGCCAATGACTTTCATGTCGAACAGGATCACTGCCAGGTTTCCCCAGGGCCCCGGCCGGCTGCCCATCACCACGGTGCCCAGATGTGATCCCCGGAGGAGGGACCAGAGCTGGGAGAGTGGGGGGCCTGGGAGGAGGGAGGGGGACCTGGGGAAGAGGTGGGGGGCGCTGTGGGAGTGGGGGGGTGGCAGGCCTGCACTGCACCCTCTCCCTGCCGCCCGAGGACTCACTTTCTTCTCTGAAGGCATTTCCTCGCAGACCCACCTGCCCCGAGGCTCCCGTTCAACGCCCGCGCCCTCCCCAGTTCACACCTAAACCAGCTCCGTGGCCCACCGCCCGCCCTCCACGCACCCCTCCATGTGCCCCTCCATGTGCCTCGCGCTCCGTCCGCCCGCACAGCTCCAGCTGCACCCCCGCCCGCTCCCCTGGCTCCAGGGGCCACCGCCGCCACCTCTGTTCACCGGCTCTGACGGACCCCAGCAGGGCACACACACCCTGCGACCCCTCGGCGACCCCTTGGCGACCAGGTCCCCTGGGTGAGCACCGGCCACTCAGCTGCTTCTAGCTCCACGGCTGGGGATCCCCTCTGACCCCTCTGGACCTCGGCGACCAGGCCCTGCTCTGCTAACCCCCCCCCCCCCGGCCCCCCGGCCTCGGTGCCCACTGGCTCAGCTCAGCCCTGCGCCCTCAGCAAAGCCTGCTCACCCTCAGATGCCCCACTTGTGTCTGACCAGCACCTGCCCTGCGCCCCCTCCCCCCCGTGTCTGACCAGCACCTGCCCTGCGTCTCTCCCCCACCCCCACCCCCCGTGTCTGACCAGCAGCTGGGTGGGTGGGGCTGTGCCTCCTCTGGGCTCCCAGCTCCTAAGGCAGCCACTCACCCAAACTCCTGGTCCTGAGCCCGGGCACCCCAGGAGGCCGCCTGGCCAGAGGCTGAGGTCACTGTGCGGGGCGGCAGGTGTGAGCTGGGAGCAGAGCCCTCTGACCCCAGGCTGGAGCCTGAGCTGGTGCCTGCCCTCCCCGCTGGCTGGCGAAGTGCGGCTCCTGCGCCCAGACCCTGTCCTCCAGCCTCGGGCGTCCGCGTGCCCACGCCTAATGCGCTGCTCGATCAGGAGCTCAGGTGTTCCCCCCCACGCAACCGCCCTCGAGCCGCCCTTCCCGCCTTCAAAGGGCAGCAGGACGTGGACGGAGACGCCCCTTCCCTCAGCTGCTCCCCCCGGCGAAATGCGGTCGCGTCCACCCCTTCCCGCTAAACACAACCTCCGGCATCCTCGGGCCGCCCTGCTTCCCCCCACCACACTGCAGGCGAGGACCCGCCCACTCTCCTACCGCGACAGCCCCACGTCCACGCACACACCCGCACGCCCGTCTTTCACGCACGTGGTGCGCCCTCCATAGGACCGACCGCCCCAGGTGAGGTCCCCGCTCCGAGGGCCTGCGTCCCGGCCCCGGGCGTGGAGGAAAGGGAGCCTCGCGCGCGGCGGGTGGGAGTGTAACGGGACCGCCCCTGGAAGGCAGGTCCTCCAACGTAAAGACAGACTCAGGAGCCCCGTCCCCCTGCGAGGACCCCTGCACGCAGCCCCCGCTGCAGCTCCTGCCTTCAGCCGGCCCTCCATGTGGGCCCACCCCACCTGGGAGAGGAAGCACTGCCCCCCGCCCCCCGCCGTGCCTGCGTCCACAGTGCAGGCCTGCCACGGCCACGGCCACCGCGGGCGGGGACAAAGGGGCGGCGGTGTGACGTGTGCACGGGAACACGGTTCAGCCACCGAAAAGAGCTCAACCGGCCGTTTGCAGCAACAGGGACAGAGCTTCCAGCCATTGCCGGTGAGACACGCCGAGGGAGACAGCTGTGTGGGCTCGCCCTGAGGCACGGAATCAAAACACCGCAAAGCCCAGCCGAGGCACCGAGAACGGGCTCGGACGGTGCTTCCCGCAGGCGGAGGCCGGGCCGTGGGAGGCAGGGAGGGAGGCGGTCAGATGGGGCAGACTCCCGGCTTGGGGACCCGCAGGCCCAGGGCGCCCGCCTGCTGACCACGGCCCTCCCTGCGCGACACGGGACGTTGGGAGTCAGTCCCGAGCTGACCTCTCCCTCCTTTCCCGGTCCCTGCACCTCCGCGCGAAGGCGGACGTTGGTGAACTGCTGGGCGATCGTGTCGCAGGGCACGACCATCAGACCACCCTGCCGGCCGCGTTCCCTCGCACGGGGAGGCACGGCCGTCTCTTTGCCGTAAAACCGAGGAAGGGGCCTGTGTTTTAGAGGGCAACGGACACTGCATGGCTAACTCCTGCCAAGGCCGCACCCGCCCACGGTTCCCCCTCGTCTTGCTCGTATTGGAAATCATCGCCCTTTTAATCCCCGGTCAATCGGATCGATGGAAAATGGCGTCTCGTGATCAATGTCATTGGCATCTCCTGGGAGGGGGGCCACTTCCCTCCGCCGGGCGCTGTCTGTTCATAGGTGTCTGGGCTCCTTTTCTGGTCAAGTCTCGGTTGCCTCATCCATAAAATGGGCACAAGGGGGTCCGTGCCCCGGAAGGTCCTGGAGATTCACGGAGCCGATGCGCACAGGGAGCTCCACCCGCCGCAGCACGGCCGGCCCCGCGGCAGCTTCGGCTCGATCTTGGGCCGAGGAGGAGGAGGAGGAAGACGCCCGGACGGAGGAGGAAAAGGGTAGGAGGAGAGGATGCCCGCATCATGGGCTGGTCGAAGGCAGGCGCCTGCAGCGGGGGGCAGAGAACAGCCGGTGAACACTGGCCTGAGCCTGGAGAACAGCGGGCCGGAGAAACATCGGTGGGGAGCTTGGCGGGGAGGGAGGGGGCGGGCAAGAACATTGGGGCTCACCCGAGCAGCAGCCGCGGGAATAACGCCCGCGGAGCACCTGTCACGGTCCCAGGGCTTGGCCTCCGCAGCAGCCCAGCGAGATGGACCAACTGTTTATTCCCGAGGCCCAGAGAGGCCGAGTGGTGTGCCCGCGGCCACACAGCCTGTGCACGGCCAGCACGCGCCCTGCCCCTCCAGGAAAGGTGGAACCCACCGGGGTCCGAGTGAGCCTCTCCTGGGGCGGAGGGACCCCGGCCACTGGGGGGACACCAGGAAGCCCCAAACCACAGTCTCGTCTTGATTTCTTGGCTAAGAATGTTAGGAAGAAAATCGTTCAGCGCCCACATTTCTGTGCCAGCGGAGGTGCGGCTGCCCCTCGCTAATTCGAGCAGGAACGAGCGGCGAGCCGAGGGCAGTGCGGGGCTCCGCGCAGGTGTGAGCCCTCAGCGGCAGGCGGGCAGGTGGCGAGCAGGTGGCGGCAGGCGGGCAGGTGGCGGGCAGGTGGCGGCAGGCGCGGCTTCTCAGCTTCTGGTTCCAGAACAGACGCCGGGGCAGTGCTCTCCCGGCTCCGCCCTGCGTGTGCATCTGGATGTTGTAACCCAGCACACACACTGTAAGTCAGTCAGCACCCGCTCTCCAGCGGCGGGACACACGTGGCGTCCTCGGACGTGAGGGGAGAACGGAGCATGTTTCCGCGAGGAAGGCTGGAACCTGGGGCAGCCCCACAGGGACCACTGCTTCCTGCTCGCTCGCCCTTTCTGCCTCCTCCGGCCTTGGCGTCTGGGGTATAAATAGTTCACCTCCGGCGTTCCATCCCGAGAGGGGACTGCGCGAACGGAATAGAGCGCGCCCGTGGGTGTCCACACTCCGGAAATGCATTAGCAAAACCCGCTTCAACCAGCAGCCCCGGGAAGGCCAGGGCCTCGCTGCTCAGGGGCAGCCTGGGCTCTAAGACGGGGGTGGGGCTGAGGCTGGGGCGGGCCCCAAGGACACCCACAAGCATAGCGGGAGCTGTGCCTTTAAGGCAGACCCCTCCTTTATGGACACAGCTGCGGAGGCCAACTGAGTTGTGAGGGCATCTGTGCTCAGCCAGCGGGCCAGGAGCCTGGAAACTATTTCCCCGTGTGCAGCCGTGGTGCGCATGTATTTGTGTGTGCACACATGCATTCATTTGTACGTGCATGTATTCATGTGTGTGCATGCGTGCATGTATTTATATGTGTGCATGTATTTGTGTGTGCACACATGCATTGGCGCGAGAGACACACGTGTTCATTTGTGCACACATGTATTCATGTGTGCAAATGTGTGCATGTATTCATGTGTGCGGGTGTATGTGTACACATGTACACACATGCGAGCACACAGGTATTTGTATGTGCATGCATGTATTCGTACGCACACACGTATTCATTTCTGTGTGCATGCATGTGTTCGTGTGTGCACTTGTGTATGCACACATGTATTTGTATGCGACCACACACATTCGTGCGTGCATATATGTATTCGTGTGTACACGCGTGTGTTTATGCACACACGTGTGTGTGCATGCGTGTACACATGTGCATTTTAAGGCATGGACTCAGTGTCTGCATCAACCACAGCCCAACGAGCTCCAATCCCCGTCAGGAGAAATTGGGTCCAGATTTCTCACTCTCGACCAGGAATGGTGGCTGGCCCTTCCTACCTCCTGCCCAGGTTCTAGAACATTCTCTGCTCAGGACTGCTCTGTCTCCGTGTCAACCCCCTGCACGTGGCAGGCCCTGGGCGACCAGTGGGATGCTGCAGCCCAGGGCAGGAGGAGGGCCTGTCTTTCCCCAGCAGCCCGCTGGCCCTTGTGTGGGGAGCTGCCCGGCCCGGGGTCCGGAGTGTGTGTGACTCAGCCTCCTTAGGGACAGCTAGTGCCACGGCGGGAACACGTCAGATTGTTTAACTCCATTGTGACCCTTAAAGAGAAAAAAGCCCTGGCTGGTGTGGCCCAGTGGATAGAGCGTCGGCCTGTGGACGGAGGCGTCCCGGGTTCGATTCCGGTCAAGGGCACCTGCCCGGGTTGTGGGCTCCATCCCAGCGGGGGGCGTGCAGGAGGCAGCCGACCCACGATTCTCCCTCGTCATGGATGTTTCTCTCTCTCTCCCTCTCCCTTCCTCTCTGACATCAGCACCACTCTATTTAAAGAGGCAAAGTCCTTCCCTGGCCTTTGGAGGGTGGGAGGTACCCACTTGTTCTGATATTGATCAACACGGGAGCGCCGCGGATTTACCCTGCCTCCCCTCCAGCTCCCGCGCCCGGGACGGACGAACGGGCGGACGCACGGAACTGTGGGCGGGGCAGGCCCTCGCCGGGCTCGCGGCAGCTGGCTGAGGCATGAGGAAAGTGGAGCTCAAATAGTCCATTCTGCCGTCGCCTGTGAAGGGATGGGCCTGAGCCACCAGCATCCACACCTCCTTCCCCAGACACAGACCAGTGTGCGCCCCCGGGAGGACACAGCACCCCACCACGGCGCGTTCTTGCCAGAAGACAAACCCCAAACCTGGTCAAGCCTCTAGGTCCAACCTCCAATTCACAGGAAGCCTGGAGCACCGAGGAGCGTGGGAAGGCGCCACAGGGATGCAGCGGCAGACCCGGGCGGCGGCCACCTCGGCCGGACAGAGGTCCCCTTCCTCCGTCAGCGGTGACATTTAATAACGGCAACTGAGTGCGTGCAAGGGAAAGGCGGGCCAGAGGTGAACGGGGTCCAGGAATGCTGGAACATGCCATGTACGGCCTCTTTTAGTTCCCAGTCCACGTTTCACAACAAGCAGAGAAGGCATAGCTGTGAGGCCATGGACGTGGAGTGGATTGTATTGTGGGTGCGTCCGGGAGTGCCTGGATGTGGGGCTCCGTGAAGGAGGCGTGGGAATGTCCTGAGCTGTGATAACAAGGCTGTACCTATGTTTTTACAAAGGGTTGCAGGACCAACTTGGTGGCAGTGGGCAGAGGGAAGCCGCCGACCCTCCGGAGAAGCAGCGGCTGGGCACGGGGCCTCCCAGGTCGCACCCCGGGAGGAGCGGCTCCACCTCCCACTTTCTAGAATGCTCTGAAGCAGGTGGGGCTATAGCTATGGCTGCCCCCCCCCCTTTTTATTTATTTGTTTGACATCCATTTCCAGAAAGATAAGACTGTGGGCCACATTTCTTGTTTCACAAAGTCCATTTTAAAAATCAGTTATTGGGTGGCAGCACCTGCATGTATGTACACTCACCAGGCCCGTTCCCTCACAGCGGAGCACGGGGGTGCGGGGGACACCAGAGAATTTAAAAGGGCACGAACCCGGCGTGAAGGTCCCGGGGCACAGGCGGGCCTGGAGAGAGTGGGCATCGGTCCCAGGCCGCCTCAGAAGCGCACCGCGGTCCCGCGCTGGGGGTAGGCCTGGAGGTGCAGCTGTGGTCAGAGCCACGGGGACAGAAAGCAGGAAACGGGCCCCGAGGCGGGGGGCGGGGGAGTGAGGTTTGATGGGGACAGCGTCTCGGGGAAGATGAACAGCTCGGGAGACGGATGGCGGTTACTTAATGCCACTGAACTGCACACTTAAAATGATGAAGGGGTGAGGTTGGTGCCTCGCACATTAAGTTTACTGCGAGGAGGGTGCAGCGTGGGTACCAGTGCAGGGATTGCAATCCCCGGGAACCGTCAGGCGGGGACGGTGAGCATCCAACGGCGAGAATATAAAGACCCCGGAACACGGCCCTGGGCAGAGCGGTCCTCCGTGAACGGTGGCTGCTGTACGTGCTGTTATGGGAATTCCCTCCGGGTCCGGTTTGACGCCAGCCCCCACAAGGCAGCCCCCCAGGCGTAGTTCTCCTGGAGACCAGCAGAGGGCGCCAGCTCCCGCCAGGTGCAGACAGGGGAGGGCATGTACAGGGTAAAGGCAGCATTTTCTTTCCTCCTGTCTTCTCGGTGCTCTTGTAGCTCTTCTGGGCATCACCATCTCCTCCACCGAGAGGGGGCTACGCGCTTCCTTTTACCCCAAAGCAGCCACTTCTTGTCCTGTGCAAGGGAGGCTGCTGTAAGGACCCACAGACGGGTCCGTATAAGCACACAGTGACCCCGTGCACGGATTCGTGCGCATTGAAAGGAAAGTCATTAGAAGGTGGCCAGTGGGGTGGGACGGGGTGAGAAGGGCCAGACGCGCCCTGGAGCCAACCTCCTGCAGTCCCTCCCCAGCGTCTGTCAGGTGAGTGGGGTCCCTCGGCCTGGCCTGCAGGGATCGGGCTGAAACCGGCTCTCTGACATCCCCCGAGGGGTCCCGGAGTGTGCGAGGGCGCTCTGCAGAGTTGCTGTCATACCGGGTGTGGAATGCAAACGCAAGTGAGCAGTAAACCAGATTTGGGCCAACCGTGTCCCAGCAACAACATAACCCACGGCTGAAGGTGGAATTGTGGGGCCCCATGAGGAATCGGGCTCCCTCCTCTCTGGTTTCGGGGTGCGTCACCTGAGAATCACTGCAGCTCGGCAGCTCCTGCATTGAGCATCTGCCCCCCATGGTCAGTGAGTGTCATAGCGAACTGTTGGATGGTCGGACACGTAGCATATTAGCCTTTTATATATATAGACTAGAGGCCCAGTGCATGAAATTTGTTCAAGAGTAGGCCTTCCTTCCCCCTGCTGCTGGCACCGGCTTCCCTCTGACCCCGGGCACCTGGGCTTCCCTCCAGCTGCTGGCAGGCACCCAGGATCGGGGCTTCTCTTGCAGCCCCAGCTTCATCCAGAAGGTCATCCAGAAGGACGTCTGATTTAATTAGCATATTATGCTTTTATTATTATAGATGGGCACTTCCTGCTCACAGTTCCGGAGGTGGGACGCCCACGGTCAGCAGGTTGGGGTCTGGTGAGGTGCGTTTCTTGGTTCACAGGGGTGTCTTCTTGCCGTGCACCCGCATGGCAGACGGGGCCAGGGATCTGAGGGGCCATTTAGAAGGATGCAGGTCCTATTCACGAGGGCCCCACCCCGTGGCTTAGCACCCAGAGGCCCCACCTCTGAACCACCACATTGGGGATTAGGGTCTCAACAGATAATTTGGGGGGACACAGACATTCTGTCCAGAACAGAGCCCATCTCTGTGGCTGGGTTCCCTTTCCGGGCTGCTCCTTCAGACTCAGTGGATCCGAGAGTTCTTCCCTCCGGCTCTCCTCCAGGGCGGCCTCCGTGCCATCCAGACTGGAGCATCTCAGAGACGTGCTTCTCACACTGTGTGTGCTTGGGATCCCCTGACAGATCCCTGAGAGGTCACCTGAGAGGTCCCCTGACAGATCCCCTGAGAGGTCCCCTGACAGATCCCCTGAGAGGTCCCCTGACAGATCCCTGAGAGGTCACCTGACAGATCCCTGAGAGGTCACCTGACAGATCCCCTGACAGATCCCCTGACAGATCCCTGAGAGGTCACCTGAGAGGTCACCTGACAGATCCCCTGACAGGTCCCCTGACAGATCCCCTGAGAGGTCACCTGACAGATCCCTGAGAGGTCACCTGACAGATCCCCTGACAGATCCCCTGACAGATCCCTGAGAGGTCACCTGACAGATCCCCTGAGAGGTCACCTGACAGATCCCCTGAGAGGTCACCTGAGAGGTCACCTGACAGATCTCCTGACAGATCCCTGAGAGGTCACCTGAGAGGTCCCCTGACAGATCCCCTGAGAGGTCACCTGAGAGGTCACCTGAGAGGCCCCCTGACAGATCCCCTGAGAGGTCCCCTGACAGATCCCTGAGAGGTCACCTGACAGATCCCTGAGAGGTCACCTGAGAGGTCACCTGACAGATCTCCTGACAGATCCCTGAGAGGTCACCTGACAGATCTCCTGACAGATCCCCTGACAGATCCCTGAGAGGTCACCTGACAGATCTCCTGACAGATCCCTGAGAGGTCACCTGAGAGGTCCCCTGAGAGGTCCCCTGACAGATCCCCTGAGAGGTCACCTGACAGATCCCTGAGAGGTCACCTGACAGATCCCCTGAGAGGTCCCCTGACAGATCCCCTGAGAGGTCACCTGAGAGGTCACCTGAGAGGTCCCCTGACAGATCCCCTGAGAGGTCACCTGAGAGGTCACCTGAGAGGTCCCCTGACAGATCCCCTGAGAGGTCACCTGAGAGGTCACCTGAGAGGTCACCTGACAGATCCCTGAGAGGTCACCTGACAGATCCCTGAGAGGTCACCTGACAGATCCCTGAGAGGTCACCTGACAGATCCCTGAGAGGTCACCTGACAGATCCCCTGAGAGGTCACCTGACAGATCCCCTGAGAGGTCACCTGAGAGGTCACCTGAGAGGTCACCTGAGAGGTCACCTGACAGATCCCCTGAGAGGTCACCTGAGAGGTCACCTGAGAGGTCACCTGACAGGTCCCCTGACAGATCCCCTGAGAGGTCACCTGACAGGTCACCTGAGAGGTCCCCTGAAGACCCAGGTAACACGACTGACTCAGAAGGTACGAGTTTCTAGCAATTTCCAGCTGATGCCAAGGCTGCTGGCCTAGGGATCACACTCACCTCAGAGAGGACTCCGGAAGACCTCTGGCCACGGCCCCGGGAACCTTGCTGGAGGGGAAGAGACAGGCGTGGCTCTCACCCAGCCACCCCAGGGCCCGGTGCGAACATCGCTGCCGTCCAGCTGCCGGCCAGGGGAGCTCCTAAGCAAGGCTCACGGCGACGGGGCCGCAACCAGCAGGGGTGTTTGCGGAAGTAGCTCAGGAGCAGGCAGGACCAATTAGCAGCTCCCCGCAGCTCCTGCGCCACCTGAGCTGCCTGGGGCGTCAATAGAGCCCCGGGGAGTGCCGGGGGCAGCAGAAAGTTCCAGAGGCTCCGCGCAGGCCTTTCTCCTTCTCCTCCGTGTCATGTGTCCTCCTGGCAAGGGCGGGCAGTGCGACGCCCCTCCCCCGCCCAGCCCAGGCCCACCCGTGACTCCCTGGGCACACTCGTGCCTCGCTCCTGCTCCCGGGTGGGTGCTGTGCTGTGGGGGAGGCAGAGGCACGCACCGGGGAGCGCAGCCAAAGCCGAGTGGGCCCCCGTGCTGTGGTCTCAGCCTGCGGCCCCTCCCAGCTCACTCGCTCCCCAGCTCTGGCTCAGGACTTGAGCGTCGACGATGAGCCAGGAGGTCAGGGTTCGATCCCCAGTCGGGGCACAGGCCTGGGGTGCAGGCCCGATCCCCAGCGGGGGGCGTGCAGGAGGCAGCCAGTCTATGACTCTCTCATCATTGATGTTTCTCTCTCTTTCCCTCCACTCCTCTCTCTGAAAATCAATACAAATATTTTTAGAAAAAAGTATTTAAAATTGCAATAGTGTGCTTCATTTTTCTAAAAAAAAAAAAAAAAAAAGAGAAACCTCAGGAATTCACTGAGACCCTCGGCTGTCGCTGGAGGATCAGGCCACGGGCGGCCTCTGCCCCGGGGAATCCTGGTCGTGGCCACGCAGGGTGGCAGCCCGAGCAAGCACACATCCCTGCTGCCCAGAGCCAGTTCCCGGGCAAAGGGTCACACTCCCAGGGGGTGCGCAAACGCCAAAGCATCGCAGCCTCTCATTGTCCCTCCCGAACAGGCTGGTCCGGTGTCAGCGCGTTGGCGCCCGGGCCATCCTGTGTCCCCACTGCTGACCTCCCGCGCGCTCTCTTCTCCGGTGTCCGTGTCCGTGCCCTGAGGGCATGACAGCGTGCGCTCCCAGAGTTTCCCACATGTTTCGCATCCTCTCTCCAGGGAGTTGTCTCCGGGGACTTGCATAACGACTGTGTTTCGTGGGGACCCTTCTGGCGTGCCCGGGGCCATCGCTCTCAGCCCGGCAGCCAGGGACTCTTGTGTGTGACGGAGGAACACGGAGCCGCTGGGAGAGGGGCCGTGGGCGCCTGGCTCTCAGGGGCCACCCCCTCCGCCCTCCTCCAGCCTCTTCCCTCTGGCTGGCATCCGGCTCCACCCTGAGCAGGAAAAATGGATGGAGGTGAGAGCGACAGGGACAGGCCCCGGGGGTAGGGGCCGGCCATGGGGCATCAGGAAGGTGCGCCAGGCCTTCCCTCCTGCGCCATCCTGAGCGATGTCAGGGCAGCTGGGCTGGCGATCTGGGCCCAGGACACGAAGGGGGGTCTGAAGGCCCCCTGACCCCACCCCTCAGGCCACAGCCAGCCGGAGGGCCCCACGTTTTGTCCTGTTGGGGCCCCACTGGCCACAAAGCCAGGTATGTCCAAGGCAGCTGGGGAAGCCGGGGATGGGGCGGCCTCACCAGGAAGAACCCCCCGAAAACCTTGCTCATGAGATTTGTTCACAGAGTGAGCCCTGAAGCCCCACAAAACAGCCGTGACGGGCTGGGGTGGGGCCGGTGCTCCGGGCTCACCTGCGGTCCGGCCTGACCGGTTCCGGTGTGTATGGGGGAGGGCGGGGAAGGGGCCGGGCAGAAACCCGAGCCAGGCGCCGAGGTCAGATCCGGTGTAAGCAGCGGTGGCCTCGCAGGGACAGGGACATGGCAATCAGCCATTGTGCTGAGTCCCTGAGTCCCCACAAGATGCGCTGAGCTCCTACCTGGCCCCACGGCTGCCGCCTGGTTTGGAGACAGGGCCTTTGCCGGCGATCAAGTTAAGGGGAGCTCCTTCGGGGTGTCCTTGTAAGAGGAGAATCGGGGCTCCGCGACACACCTCGGGGAAGGGCGTGTGAAGAGCGGGGAGGACGCTGCGTGAGGACTGGGCGGCGCGGCTGCATCGGGGCGGTCTGGGGCCCCCAGGAGCCGGGGAGGCAGGGGGGAGCCTCCCCTCCAGGCTCCGGCGGGAGGGCCCCAGCTCCTGGGCTTCCGGCTTCTGGTGCCAGGCTGAGATGATCCATGTCTGTGCTCGAAGCCACCCGCTCTGGAGCTTTGTCCCAAGGGAAACGGGGCGGGGCGGGGCGGGGGGGGCGGGGCTTGTCTTGCTGAGGGGGTGAGAAGGCCACGCCCAGTGGTCCTGGGGTCAGGCAAGACCATTAAAAACCACAAACCACCACTTAGCAGACTGCGGGCCTGGGCACAGCTGGGACTGGCTGCCTCTGTCCCCCACGGCCCCGGGGCCTTCTCTAGCCTGCTCATCCTTAGCTTGACCTTGGGGGTCACACTGCCACCGCCCCCCCGTATCCTCGGGGGACTCGCTCCAGGACCCCCAGGGCAAGTCTGAAACCATGGCCGACACCCAGCCCAACCCTGTGGACACTTTTCTCCGGCACGGGCCTAGGGCCACGTTTGATTTACGCATCGGGTGCGGTACGCGGTTAACGACGGGAACTTCGGGCTTCTCTCTGTCGCCTCCGATCATCCGCGTCACTGCGCTGGCGCTTTGGGGCCGTAATCCAGTGACGGAGGGGTGGCCCGGACACAGGCTCTGCGATACCTCAGCTGTCGGCCTGGTCACCGGCGGCCGCTCAGCGCCTGCCCGCGGCGGCGCGTGTGGGCGTGGGACGCTGGGCAAAGGGCGGATGCACGTCCAGGCGGGTGGAGCTGGACGGCTCGAGAGTCCATCACACGGCGCAGCACTGCTCGAAACGGAAAACGTATGGATTGCTTCTTTCCAGAATTTTCCATTTCATGTTCTTGGGCCATGGGTAACGAAACCACGGATAAGGGGATCCACTGCTATTTTACTTTGCTGGCTGGGACAGGGCCGGGGAGGGGGGGCAGGGCCGGAACCTCAGAGACCCTGATGCAAATGGATGCGCATTTTAAAGAATACAGGTTTTTTATTGATGTCAGAGAGGAAGGGAAGGCGGGGGGGAGAAACATCCGTGATGAGATGGAATCATGGGTCGTCTGCCTCCTGCACGCCCCACACTGGGGATCGAGCCCGCCACCCGGGCCTGTGTCCAGACCGGGAATCGAACCCTGACCTCCTGGTTCCTAGGTCGACACTCAACCACGGAGCCACGCCATCCGGGCTAAATGGATGTGAACTCTAAAATGCAATGTAGATGTGTGAGGCAGGCGCCCTGGAGAGCTCAACCTGGTTCTCTCTCCCTCTGTCCCTCCCCCTCAGCCCTGGGTACCGGTAGGCGTCCAGGATTGCCCCTCTGGGTAGGCACAGCTCATGAGCAAAGGCCAGTGGGTCTGCGTCCTCTCCCCGCGAATCAAACGAAGGTCCCTTTGTACACAACCCTTCCACCCCCTTGCATCTCTCTTCCCGGCCTCCCTGGCCTCCTGCCTAATCGACCCGACCTGCCGAGGCGGCCGGCTCCGGTGTGCCTCTTGCCGCATGCTAATTAAATGTTTCAAGCGGGGGTTGTCCATGGTTAAGTGAAGGTAAAATTTTAATGATTTAATTAGCAAGCTCAACGAAAGGAAAATCACGACGAAGGCAGGCGCTGTGGTCGTCCTGGTTTCTGCGCGGCGGCGGGAGGCTGTGGCCCGAAACGTCTCCGCCCTGGAGCTCGCCGGGAGGGGGCTGTGTCCGCAGGGCCTGCGCATCCCTGTTTCAGGGGCCCTCCAGGCGAGGGGCAGGGCACCTGGAAAGGGAGCGTGCACCCCTCGGGCCGGGACGCCTTGTGGAGGGAAGGACGCCCGGGTCCTTTCCCAGAGGATCGTTGGGAACCCGCCTCCTCCTGGGCTCACAGCTCCGGCCGCGGCCGGAAACGGCGGCGTTAGCCGCTCAGGTCGGGGTTTGCTGAAGAGCAGCGCTGCGTTGGGGAAGGGGGGGTTCACGTGGGAAAATTAAAGCCTCCGGGAGGTTCCTGGTGTTTCTGCTTTGCAGGCTCCCATCTTTGAAATGGCAGGTTTTCTTCATGCAAAGAGCCAGCTCGGGCCCCATCAGAGGCGAGTCTTCTCCAAGCGCAGCCTTGCCCTATGCACCTGCCCCCACCGCGACCCCCCCCGGCCCCCACCACTCCGGCCCCACCACCCCGGCCCCCACCGTCCCCCGGCCCCCACCGTCCCCCGGCCCCCGCTGCCCTGGCCCCACCGCCCCAGGTCCCACTGCCCCAGCTCCCACCGTCCCCCGGCCCCCACCGCCCCCCGGCCCCCACCGCCCCGCGGCCCCCCACCGCCCTGGCCCCCACCGTCCCCCGGCCCCCACCGTCCCCCAGCTCCCACCGCCCCCCGGCCCCCACCGCCCCGCGGCCCCCACCGCCCTGGCCCCCACCGTCCCCCGGCCCCCACCGTCCCCCAGCTCCCACCGCCCCCCGGCCCCCACCGTCCCCCAGCCCCCACCGCCCCCCGGCCCCCACCGCCCCGCGGCCCCCACCGCCCTGGCCCCCACCGTCCCCCGGCCCCCACCGTCCCCCGGCCCCCACCGTCCCCCAGCTCCCACCGCCCCCCGGCCCCCACCGTCCCCCAGCCCCCATCGCCCCCTGGCCCCCACTGCCCTGGCCCCACCGCCCCAGGTCCCACCGCCCCAGCTCCCACCGCCCCCCGGCCCCCACCACTCCGGCCCCATCACCCTGGCCCCCACCCCACCGTCCCCCGGCCCCCACCGCCCCCCGGCCCCCACCGCCCCGCGGCCCCCACCGCCCTGGCCCCCACCGTCCCCCGGCCCCCACCGTCCCCCAGCTCCCACCGACCCCCGGCCCCCACCGTCCCCCATCCCACCGCCCCCCGGCCCCCACCGTCCCCCAGCCCCCACTGCCCCCCGGCCCCCACCGCCCCGCGGCCCCCACCGCCCTGGCCCCCACCGTCCCCCGGCCCCCACCGTCCCCCGGCCCCCACCGTCCCCCAGCTCCCACCGCCCCCCGGCCCCCACCACTCCGGCCCCATCACCCTGGCCCCCACCCCACCGTCCCCCAGCTCCCACCGCCCCGCGGCCCCCACCGCCCCGGCCCCACCACAGGGCCTTTCTGCTCCCTTTCCCGCCTCCACGCACATCCAGATCCCCAAACGGCCCTTAGTGTTCATGCAACAGGAAGCAGCGTGGCCTGAAAAGCCAGCAGACGGTGTCTCTCCCCCAACCCCGCCCCCTGCTAGCCCTGGCAGGGGGCGCAGTGCCGTGTGCCCAGCAGCTTCGGAATTGGCTCTGGAAGCAGAGCCCCTGGTGCCCGCTCCTGGCACAGACTAGACCGGGGCCGGGAGGCGCTCCTCTCCCCCCTCGGGGAGACCCCACCTGCAGAGAGGGGCTCCTGGCCGCCCTGCCGGAGCTGAAGGCCCCGGGTCTGCATCACACGCCCGAGGAGGCGAGGGCCTGCTCAGCCGTCACACGCAGGAGGTTCTGGGAAGAGCCGAGTGGATGCGGACACGCTCTCGCATGGGCTCCTGCCTCCCAGCGGGATGGGTCACGGCTCTGTCTCCCTGTGCTGGCGCGTTGACAGCTGGGGCCTCGCTGAGGTGGAGGGGCCGTCCCTGCAGGGCGATCGAGAGAGGACCACACGCCCGGGAGTGCGCACACCTCTCCGATGCGAGCCCCCCTCAACCAGAGCCACACACCCCACCCTCCTCTGTGGGCTCACACTCTGGGCCTCTGTCCCCCACCCTTCTCACCCAGGCCGAGTCCCTGACAACGAGGGACAGCGCTACGCCTGCTCACCCTGCCTCGCCTGCTCACCCTGCCTCGCCTGTTCCTTCCACGGGGACCACAGTACAGTGTGTGCCAGGCCCCCAGCCCCGCAGCCACCCCGAGCGGCCCTGGTGCTCCCTGAGCTGCTTGGTGCTCCCTGAGCTGCTTGGTGTTCCCTGCATGGCCCTGCGAGGTTCGAGGGCGCAGTGCGTGTAGCACAGACTGCTTCCTTCACCCCGGGCACCTCCATGTCGGCGTGGTTTACCTGCTTCAAGGCCCGGGTGCCCGGAGCTGCACTGCACCTGTGCCCGGTTACCTGGGGCCCCTGAGGCTGAGCCCAGGAGCGCGAGGATCCATGGCCTGAACCACGACCGACATACACATATGTATGCTTGATAAATTACATAGAATATAAATATAACCTGCACATAAAACATAGTATAAACATGTGTAAGTATTTCACCCACCCCCAGGAGGGTCACTGAGGCACGCGACTGACTCCCGGAGACCAGCGGGGTCAGGTGCAGCTGCCCCCGGTGGTCGGCATGGTAACGTTCCTCTCCTGCCTCACTTCTCTCCACTCCCCACGCACGCTTCCGGGACCACCTCCCCGATAAACGACCTGCACTTGTGTCCTCGCCGCAGGGTGCGCCCTAAGACGCTTCAAGCTAAGGCAGAATGATTGAGTGGACACGGGTCACCCCGGATGCTCATCCCGTCACCCTCCAAGGGCAGCGTGCCACCCCAGCGGGCTGGACCAGAGATGCAGAGACCGGCCCGTGTCCTCCTGTATCGTGTCCTCAGGACCCAGAGCCTGGAACTGGGCCATTCAGATCCTCTCTTTGGAGTTTCAAATGAAGACAATGGGCATCGATTGGCCATTTGGTGGTGAGCTTGCTGAGCTGTGTTCATGGTGGAGTTACTGCTGGGCCCTCTGAACTGTCACCGGAGCTCAGGTTCGACTGCCCGCCGCCACGAACGCCAAGCGTGTGAGACAAGGGCTGCGACAGAAGGAAAGAGGTTTATTCGAGTGCCGGCCCCTTGAGGAGATGGGGGACTCTTTTTAAAAAATATATGTTTTTATTGGTTTCAGAGAGGAAGGGAGAGAGAGAGAAACATCCATGATGAGAGAGAATCATTGATCGGCTGCCTCCTGCATGCCCCCACTGGGGATCGAGCCCACAACCCGGGCATGTGCCCTGACCGGAATCGAACCTGGGACCCTTCAGTCCGCAGCCGAGCTCTGTCCACTGAGCCACACCGGCTGGGCTGAGGGGGGACTCTTGCCCAGGGCCCAGCCCCCACCTCGGTGCAGGCAGCGGCTCCTATAAGGAGGGAGAGGGAAAGCAGAACAGGACCAAGGAGGGGGTGGAGAGCTTTCTGCCTGCAGGCCAGCACCGTCCACTCCGACAAGGACCTGGAAACTGGTCAAGCGATGCCCGGTGTGCGGCATCCTGGTCCCAGGGCTGAAGGTCAGCGAATCCCTCGGAACGGGGGTGACTGAGGGCCGGAGTCTGCATCTTCTGAAGTCAGTTCCCAGGATCCTCATACAACGTGCTGTTTGTCTACAGGCTACATGTTAGCCAGAGGCAGCATTCACACAAACAGCGTCGCCACAATGAGGGGGTGGGGGGGGGGGGCCTGCTTTGTCAGAGTCTGTGAAGCCCGGCCCTGGGTGCCGGTCTTGGGATTGCCTGAGAGCCACACCCGGTCCCCCTTCCCCTCCCCCTCCTCTCCCTCTTCCCCTTCCCTTCCCCTAGCCTCTTCCTCTCTCTTCTTCTTCCCCTCCTCTACCCCTCCCTCACCCCTCCCTCTGCCTCTCCCTCTCTCCCTCTCCCTCTCTCCCTCTCCCTCTCTCCCTCTCCCCCTGCAGGTGCACGAAGGACAGGCATGTGAGGGACAGCAAGGAGGTGGCCGTCTGTGAGCCAGAAGGAGCCTCTCACCAGGAACCAGCCCGACAGCACCTTGAACTCGGGCATCCAGCCGCAGCTGTGTGAGAAGATGCGCGTCCGTGGTGTGCTGCTATGGAGGCCTGAGCTGACCCCCTCCACCTGCTGGGAAGGTCAGCTCCTCGCCGGTGGGGTGGGCGCGCTGGTCTCTGGTGTGGCTGACCCCCACACAGGCCGTAAACCTTCACTGAGCACAGAGTGAGCTTGGATCCGGCCTCACAGGGAATGTGGAGGGGGGTCCGGGCTTCCCTGTCTCCGGCCCCCGGGAACCATGAGCGCATTCTTGGCCGGTGGCGGCCACTGCTCTTCCCGACTTCTTCCTGAGCGGCTGGGCGCCGCCGGGACCCGCCCTGTGGCCGCGATTCTGGCTCCGCGTTTCCCCGGGCAGCGGCGAGTCTCTGGCTGATGCAGTTTCTAGGTCTGAGCCACCAGATGCGAGCAGTTACCTTCTTACTGAGCTGACAGCTACGGAACAGGGGGTGCCCTAGCCTGGGCTGGTTCCCGCAGCCCCGCCGGGTCCCGGAGGTGCCCATCTCATTCGGAGCGGGCAGTGCCACGGCATGGGGTGTGGAGACGGCAGAGAGGCACAGCCCACTCTGCCCAGTGCGGCTGCACACCAGGGTGGACTTCCTGTGCTTGGTGCCAACCTAAGACGCCCACCGATCTCCGAGACTAGGACTCTAGACGCGGGGGCGCGGGCACGGGCATGGGGGGGGGGCTGTGATCGCCGCCCACCCACGCAGCGCGCCGCTGTCGGAGCGCAGGAGGCCCGGGACCCCGCCGCCACCTCCAACAGGCACACACGGCGGAGATGTCAGCATTCTAGACACACAGCATATGTCCTCGCAGCTGACGAGGCGCTAAATTAATTCCGAACGCCGGGTGTGAGCTTCTCGCCGTATAAACAGCTCTGTGCTGGGCATTCCTCGCGGCGGCAGAGAGCCAGCTACGGACTCGCTGTGTTTTACGGCGCCCAGCGCGCTCCACGTGGCTCCTCCGCGCGGGGATGAAACGTGCACGGAGGGGCATCGGCTGCATCAACTCGGGGTCTCTCTGAAGGCCTTCCGAGTCGGCGGTGGACCCGGGCCCCTGGGTAACGGCAATGCCGTCCACGCCCAGCGGGTGGGAGAAAGGAGGGGCCCGTCTTTAATCTACAGTCCCAGCCACTCAGCCGCTGCAGCTGCTGCCTGGGGAGGAGGAGCTGGCGCCACGGCGCGTCCGGTCTGTGTGTCCCACATTCCGAGCTGCTCTCCCCGCCGAGCTCTTGCTGGTCACGGATGACCGAGGCCTGAAGCTGGCCCAGGTGCAGCATGCAAGCACTACAGGCGGACATCTGGGGCGTGTGTCTCTCAGGCGGCCATCCTCCCCCCCCCCCCCGCAGGGAGGGGCGGGCACATAGGGGTCCTCTCCCCTCTCCGGCTGCGTCCCAGCTGGAAACAGCCCTCCCCAACGCCCCCCTCCCCTCTGGCCGGAGGCGAGGGCAGGCGGGCTCCGGGCTCGGCCATCCATCTGCGGGCACCGATGCTGGAGCGCTTTTATGGCCCATCAGTCCTTGGGCCTCGTCTCCGTGGAGTCTGCTCCGTTAACATACGGCCCCCATATTTCCCGGTGACAAACTAGGTCACAGCCATGGCGGAGGGCAGCCTGAAATCACGCGGGGACGGGGGGGCAGGCAGTTATGAAACCACACACACTCACCGCGGGGCGGCCAGCCCTTCTCAGTGCGGATGGGCCACCAAGGCCAGGGCGAAGAGCGAGGCCCGCCCGCGTTCCCAGCCGCACTGGGGCCACGGCTACAGGGGCGCTCTGGGGGCCCGGGGGGGGGGGGGCAAGGTGGGCGGCTCCGGGCAGGGGCGCTGGGAGCTGGCGTGAGGTGCCCCTGCCGCTCTTCCGGCCACGGAGCTGCGGGCACGTGCCCCGAGGAGCGAGGCATGGAGGGCTCTTCCCTGCGCGGAAACTGCCGTAACGACAGCGTCCCAGGGGATCGGAGGCCGAGCGAGGCCAGCGGGGCGGAGACGGCGGCCGCCGGGGCACGGTCTTTACTCACGGTTCCCACGCCGGCCCCGCGGCCGCGGCAGCCCCGGAGCGGAGGCAGAGGGCGGGCGCCGGGGCCTCGGTGGGCTCTGAGGGAGGAGCGGCCGGGCGGGGCGGCTCAGGGCTGGCGGTTTGGGTCAGTTTGGCGGGTCTGGGCACAGGGCGGTCTGGTACCCAGCCCGGAGTGGGGGAGCCCACCGAGGAGGGTTGGGCGTGGGTTCTGGGCTGCAGGGGGGCTGCATGGGAGAGGCGTGCTCCTGGGGGCGTGGCTTTCTGTCTCTGGGACTCAGCCGACCCTGGGAGGTTCGTCCCTGTGAGCTCAGCAGCCCCCCCCACCCCCCGAAGTCAGGGCATCAGAGCAGAGGGTAAGAGGCGGGGTGAGCACCAGCAGCCGGCGGGAGGCCTGGCCGCCGCATGGCTCTGTGGGGGGAGGTGGTCCTTCGTGGAGCCCTGGAGGTGGGGTTGGCTCACCCGGTGCGTTTCGGTGGGGCACGGGAGACGTGTGCACGCGTGGGTGAGGCCGCTCTCGGCGCCTGACACCCGGGAAGCTCAGCGGTCACGTGGTCACTCGGTGGTTGTTGACCCAGCTGTGTGTGCGGCCCCGCGTGGCGTTTGGCCTCCCCGAGGTCACGCACTAGCCTGCCCTCAGGGAACCCGTCGTCTTGTGAGAAGGGGACGCGAAGGATAAGCGTGAGAGAAGGGAAGGCTGCCGCAGAGGCCGGCCTGCAGTGGGTGAAGACAGGAGGCCGCCGTACCCCCAGCAAAGGAGTCAGGGAGGGCTTCTCAGAGGAAGTGGCGCTCGCGTCGGGTCTGATGGAGTCCTGTGAGAGTCCCCTGCGGAGACCGGGGCACGGCTGTTCTAGGTCAAGGTGGGGACGTCCGGCCGTGGGCCGTAGAAGGTCTGCAAAATCCTTGGGTCCGGCCCTGCCAAGGCACCCGCAGGCGGGACGTGAGAGTCGGTCGGGCTGGGAGCTCTCGTCACAGCAGCATGCCTTCGCGCCAAGTGAAGGGTCCGGAGCGAGTGGCCTTACAGACTCCCGGATGGCCCTCGTCGGGGGTCCAGGGGGAGCCTAGGTGAAGCCATGCCCGGCTTTGCAGAGCTCTGTGGGCAAACCCCAAGGAACCCAGTGAGACGTGCGCAGGCCCCAGCCGACGTCTTCCCACAGACACGCCGGCGGCCAGCGGGCGCCCGCAGGCAGCTTCCCCCACTCACCGTCAGGCAGGTGCAAAGCAGACGGCCCCAGCGCACTCACGCCTGGGGGCGGACGTCTCCAAAGGACGAGGGTTATGAGTGTTGGCAGGGACGCAGAGACAAGCGAGCCCTTAATGGGAATGTAAATTGATCCGGTCATTATGGAAATAGTCCGAGGTCCCTAAAAACACCCGCCTCCACCCAGCACGGCCCAGCCATCCCGCGTCTGGCACGGCCCCGCCAGGAAGGGAGCTCGGTGTCTGGAGGGGGAGCCGCAGCACGACTCCGCGCCACGTTATTCACCACAGCCAGGGCGTGGAAACAGCCTGTGTCCGTCAGTGGATGAGGGAAATGTAACACACGTGCACACACACATGCACACGCGCGCGCACACACACATACGTATGCACACACACGCACAAGCACGCATGCACGCACGCACACGGTTATTATTCAGCCTTAGTAATGAATGAAATCCTGCTATTTGTAACGCCGTGCATGAACCTGGAGGACACGGTGCCGCATGGACAGGCCAGGCGCAGAGAGACACACGCCGTACGATGTCACTAACACGTGGGGTCTGAGGAAGCCGAACCCAGAACCGGAGAGCGGGAAGGTGGCAGCCATGGGCTGGGCGCGGGGGAGGGGGGAGGGGAGGAGCTGGTCAAAGCTACACACTTTCCGTTACAAGAGGAGTGCATTCTGGGGAGCCGTGACTACAGTTAACAGTCCTGTATTTTATAGGTGTATCTATACATTTTTAAAATGTATTTTTATTGATTTCAGAGAGCAAGGGAGAGGGAGAGAGAGAGAAACATCCATGAGAGAGAATCACTGATCGGCTGCCTCCTGCACGCCCCCACTTGCCATCGAGCCTGCAGCCCGGGCCTGTGCCCTTGATTGGAATGGAACCGGGCACCCTTCGGTCCACAGGCCGACACTCTATCCACTGAACACACCAGCCGGAGCCTGTAGTACGTTCTGGTCGAAGGAATGAATGCCTCGTGGGGGAGTTTTGCTCAAGCGGACGTTTGGAGCAGGGACATCGGGGCGATCCCTTCCCATCAGACCCGCCTCAGCCTCTCAGAAGCGTGTCCCACGTGGGATGCCCGGGCACCTTGTTACCGTCTTCCCTGCCTGCCTCCGCCGCCGCCAGAAATGTCCCTGTTGTTTACTTACGAGCCAGGTAAGCACCGCGGAGCGCGGGACGTTTCCATGGCAAACCCCTCCCACCCCCTCCCTTTGTGTGGCCCACAATGCCCGCCATCTCGCACACAAAGAAAAATTGCTCAATAAACGTTTATTGATTGAATCTAAATTGCAGTTTTATCCACCACCCTCAGGGTAGCCGAGTGGAAACGCAATTCACCCCCACACAGCGCCCAACCATCGATCACCAGAAAGCAGGGTGCACGGCAGCCCGGAGCGAGCTGCGTGTTTTCCAGAAGCCACCGGAATCGCGGCTCACTCGGGGACTCGCACAGGCTCTCCCGCGTGTCCCTTCCCGGCCTCCCACCGCGGGGCGACACACACAGCTCTCGGTGATACTGGCGAGGGGTGAGGGGAGTAGGGCTGGGCCGGGGAGAAGGAGGCGGTGTCCCTCCCTCTGCCCAGCCAGGAGGCCAGAGAAGCATGTGGGTGCCCGGAAGAGGTGGGGGGGGGGGCGCTGGTGGGAAGGGGAGCGCCTGCAGGGGCCGGTGGGCTCGATGGGAGGGGTGATGGCTCAGCTCTGAGCTCACAGGGCCTGAGCTGCTGCCGGGACCTGCTTGGGGACCACAGGGTGGGCGGTGTCCGCTGTGCACAGACCTCACTAGCGTCGCAATCCTGAGCCTGCGGAAGGCGACAGACGGAGGCGGAGCTCAGCGAGGGAGGAGGAAGTCATGGGGGGCACTTCCTGGTACCCCTCAGGAAGTTGTGCAGACCTAAACACACACATATGTAGTGTGCAAACTATGTAGCGTGCAAACACACACGTATGTAGGATGTCAGTCCTTTGCATGTGTGCATATGTGTGCATTTAGTTCTGCACAACTTTATAGCATGTGGACTGTGTGGTGAGTGCCATCCACAGTCAACACTTAACAGTCCCATCACAAGGGCCCCTGGTGCCAGCTTCATAGCCAGAGCTACCGCTTCCCCCCGCCCCCAAGCCCCGGGCAACCACAAATCCGTTCCGCCTCTCATTTTGCCGTTTTGAGAGGGTCCTCTACATGGAATCACGTGCTGTGTGATGTGAGACTTGGCTTGTAGCACGCAGCCTACTTCTCGTGACATCCGTCCAAGCGATTGTGAGCATCAGTGCGCGGCTTCTTTATTGCCGAGCCGTACTCCACGGGAGGGACAGGCTGCCATCGATTTCTCGTTTACCCTTTGACGACCCGTGTGGCTGTTAGGAACGTGGGGCTGTTAGAACGAAGCTGCTGGGAGCGTTCCCGTTAGGTTTCAGCGTGAACAGAAGTTTTAACCTCTCCGGGGTGAACGCGCAGGAGCCGGCTGCGGGCGGGATGGTTGGCGGCACTGTGTTACGTTGCCAGCGGCTTCTCCACGCCCGCCCCCGATGGGACGTTCTCGCCCGGTCGCCGCAGCCACCTGAGGGGAGAGCAGCGAGGCCACCGTGTCTCCGGTTTGCGGCTCCCTGCTGGCGAGCGAACGACAGCAGCATCTCTCGGTGTTTGCGTTCGCCTCTGCGCGTCTCTCTGGCGGGCGGTGGACGCGTGCCTTTTGCAGGTTCCCTCACGGGATTGCTTATTCGCTGTGTGTTTGGAGAGATCGTTACCCAGGCTAGCCCCGAGCTGCCCGCCAGCTGTGTGATGTGCACACATTGCCTCCCCGTCCGCAGCTGGCCTCTGCGCCCTCTTCGCAGGGTCTTTCTGGAGCAGAGCGCTCCGTGTTGATGAAGTCTGATTAACCAGTTCCCCTTATTAAATGTGCTTCCCATAAAGCACCCTAAAGACGGTCTCCTATGATTGTTTTTCCTAAAAAGCGTATCGTTGTGTTTTTACCTTGAGGTCCATGATCCAACTTGAGTTACTTTTTGTAGACCCGGGGAGGTCTATTTTGTTGCTGTTTATGGGGTCCAGTTGCCCCAGCCCCCGTGGCTGAATGCCGCCCCCCCCCCCCCCCCATCTTACATTGAATTCTCTTTCCTCTTTTGAAAAACCAACTGAGCCCTGGCTGGTGTGGCTCAGTGGATAGAGCGTCGGCCTGCGGACTGGAGGGCCCCGGGTTCAATTCCTGATCAAGGCACAGGCCTGGGTTACGGCTCCATCCCCAGTAGGGGGCGTGCAGGAGGCAGCCGACCCATGATTCTCTCTCATCATAGATGTTTCTATTTCTCTCTCTCTCTCTCTCTCCCTTCCTCTCTCCAAAGCATGTTGAGGAAGTCCCCCGCCCAAATGCTGGTTTTCGGAGAGTGTTTATAATCCCCGGGCAGTGAATTTTGCCCAGTGCTTTTCTGTTTGCATGCATCGATAAGATCATATGGTTTCTCTTCCTTTGTCTATTGATAGAGTCGACTGTGTTGATTTTTGAATATTGAACCAGCTTTGCATCCCTGGCATAAACCCCATCTGGTCACGGTGTGTGATTTGTTTAATATAAAGTACTGGATTCAACTGGCTAATTTTCTTTCTGTTGTTGAGGATTTTTGCATCTAAATGTACGAGAGATATTGGCTTGTGTTGTTCTTGATTGGCACTGTCTGCTCCTGGCTTTGATGTCGGGGGAGTATCAGCCTCGTAAAATGAGCTGGAAGTGTTCCTTTCGCTTCTGTTTTCTGAGGGAGATGGTGTAAAATTGTTAGTTTCTGAAGGGATTCCAATGTGTGTTCACAACTTATCACAGTCTACTGGCATCCAGACTGCACCACCTAAGTAACGCGTAAAACCCGTACTCCAGTTAGGCCCCTTTACCTCCTCTTTTAAAAAATTGTGCATCTGCATATAAAACGCGCAGCTGTTGGTTGAAATATTCTCCTTCTTCGAGTCTGTGGCCACCTCTCCCTTGACGAGCAGAAACCCTGGGGAAAGCGAGAGGGGAGACGAAGATGGAGGTCACGGCAAGGAGAGAGCAGGCGGCAGCTTTAAAGAGCTAATAAACCAGGATAGCGGACTGCTGCGAGGGTGCGGCCGGGACAGGGCAGTGTCTGCTGCAGCCGCTCCAGGAAAGCAGCACAGAAGGGAGGTGATGCTGAGCCAGGCGGCACGGGACCCGTTGTACAGGGACCCGGAGCTGACGGGGATGGCCGCTCCGACGGCCCGTCAGGGCCCTGCCCGACGGAGGGCCCCGGGACAGGGCTGCTAACCGCAGTGGCGCCCGTTGTACCGCTCAGGGCGCCCTGCGCCTCGTGTAGCAGGGGCCGCCCGTTGCAGGCAGGCAGAGCGATCTGGATTCCTGTGTTTGCATCTTAGCTGTGCCATCTCCCGCCTCATGATCTGGGTACGTCTCTCAGCCTCTGAGCCTCCTCGTCTCCCTCCGTATGATGACGCTGGTCAAGATGACAGCTACGCCGGGTTGTTCCAGGTCAGAGGTGAGAGAGAGAACGCGTCCCCTAACTGCCCACAGAAGGCCATCAGGGTAGAGGCCTGGGCAGGGGGCGGGGGGCGGGGGGTGCTCAGCCTGGGCTGGGCTCTTGTGGAGAGCGGCCACCGCGTGCGGACAGGTTCAAGCCTCGGACTAAGGAGAGGGCAGGATCCTCTCATGGCAAAGCCACGTACGTGCAATTCCCAGCACAACTATAGGCAAAGGCTATGTCTGTAAGCCTGACCTTATGGTCTGAACCTGTGGTCCCACCTGGCTGAGTGACGTGGGCTTGATAGAGTTCAGGTGCATGGAATTGAGTAGATTCAAAACCGAGAGAAGGTTGTAAACATCTTGACCACGCGCTACTGTGCCTCGTGGAATCTGCTATAAAATAAAGACTCGACTTGCAGGCCATGGTGCTGTCTCTGCATCAGAGAGCAGCATCCCACCCAGCCCCAGCTTTATTCTCCTGTCTGTCTTCTTAAACCCCTCCCCGCCCCCCCTCAGGTTCCCCCCTGCCCGTGCTGGACGCGGTTCCGGCTCTGGCTACGGAGGCACCTCTTCAAGGGCTTTGTACGCCGCCACCGTTTGCTCCACATGGTGGCGTAGGCTGCAGGCATGCGGCACCTGGAGGCGCGTCTGGCCAGCCTGGCGCCCCCTGCGTGTTTCTGGAGCTGAATGGGCTGTGTGCCTGCCACCACTGACTCTGCCCAGGGGTGCCTGGAGCCCTTTCAATGGGGGTGTGGGGGAGTAAAGTCCCGGGCGCGTCCGGAAGGTCCCCGGGACAGTCCTACACTTGGAATCAGCATGTGGCGGCCTTTCGATGTTCTCGCCCTCGGAGACCGGCGTTTGGACGGACAGCAGGCACCGTGTGTTGAATCGGACACGCCCCCTGCGTGCCAGGCATGTCTCCTCTCATTCACTCCCCCCGTGGCTCTGTGGACAGAGCCTCCTAGAACCCCGCTTGTCGAGGTTAAACAGCAGTGGGTGAGTTGCTACCTCAAGGTCACACACTGGACCCCCCGGAGCAGAGGTCAGCAAGCTGCCTGAGGGGCAGGCCCCAGGTGGCCACGGCTGCGCGGCCAGGCAGGCTGTGCAGCCACTCGGCTCGGCCACAGGAGCCCAAGGCAGCCACCACGGCCTGCAGACCATCGGGCACGGCTGTGTCTAACCAAACGTCCTTTCAGGGGCAGGGTGGGCTGGGAGAGGTGAATGGGGGAGAAACGAGGCATACGTAATACTGTCAATAATGCAGGTTTAAAAAAAGAAAAAACTGTATTTAGGGAAACGGCGTTGGGCCAGCGTGGGCCATGGGTGTGTGCTGGCCCCCCACCGGGGAGACCAGGCGGGAAAGCCAGAGTGAAGCAGGCGGAAGCAAGGAACCCTAACGTGCTCCCTGCTCCGGCTCCTCTTCCGGTTCGCACAGGGCGGGGAGGACACGGGCCGATGCAGGGCGCTGGCACTATGCCCACCAGGTCCGTCCCGCCAGCAGCAGCCGGGACGCCACCACGGACTGTCGCTGCCCCCAGACGTGGCCAGTGTGGCCAGTTCCATAGAGGGGCCGCAGGCCTGCCGGGGGTGTGGGCGCGGGCTGTGCAGGTGCACACGTGTGTGCGTGTGTGTGCATGTGTGTGCGGGCCGCCTGCACCCCTTTAACGTTGGCACAAACAGTGAGACTAAACCAAAACCCCGTGCAGGCCGCGGAGGCCATGTCTGGGCACTGGGCTGAGCCCTCCCAGAGGTTAACGTGAAAGCACTGTCACCTGCAAAGAGTTTATTTGTGAGTTTACTTGAGCTAAACTGTCGACAGTTGCCAGGAAGCAGAACCTCAGCGGACTGGGACAGCGCTCCGGAGAATGGCCGTTTCACCTGGTTTTGGACGTGACCGTCAAAGCAGGAGACGTCTCGTAAGCGGGTCACAGGAAATCCCCTGGCGATCGATTAGGGAGGCGGGAGAAAGCAAGGTGGGGAACCACTGGGATTGGGTGAAAAATAAAAGGATAGACGCCTGCTTCTTTTGCGCAGGTGGGTGCAGGATCGTCAGCGGCCAGGAACACGGTAACAGTAACAGTGGGGGGGATCTGTGGTCTCTGTCCTGGCGCCCAGGGCATTAGGTGGGGCCCCGAGGGGCCCGGAAAAAGGGGACGTTACAAGTGACCCAGACATTTCAGGGGTGTGTAATCGTAGATACAAAAAGACAATAAGCTCAGTTAGGTAAAGGTGACCTTGTCAGGGAAGATACCGGCCTAGGAGGTGACTGCCCACCATCCCTGCGTTTAGCGGAAGTTTCATTTCAGACTGCCCTCTGTGGTTCCTTTAGGCCTGAGTTTGCAAGACCGCCACGCAGGCCTCCCTGAGCTGTCAGGTCAGCACGCGGCCTCTCGGTCACCCACACAGACATCATCTCTCACCCTTGTGGCCCTGGCGATGGGCAGCGATGGGAAGCTGGGTGTGGAGTCTGGGGCGATGGGTGCAGACCTCCGCTCCGCCACCCAACGCGCTGTGTGCCCTTTGGAGGGTGGCCCCCTCTCTCAGCTTCGGTGTCCTTCTTGAATAGCGGGCGCCCTCACAGCACCCGCCCCAGGGCCCTGCAGGTAAGTAAACATCACGTAAAGTCCTGACTAAGCGCGTGCATCCCCCCTGTGCGCGGAGCGAACGGGAGGCCGGGGAGGTGGGGCGCCCTCGGCAGTGGCAAGGCCACAGGGCTGCGGTGGAGCGCAGGCCTGGCTGGGTCCTGGCGTGGTGGGCAGCGGGCGGGCGGGCGGCAGACGCGGTGGGAAAGGCGAGGAGTGTTGCTACAGCAGACTGCTGGCTCGGGGTAGGGGACCCGAGTGACACCCCCTTGTGACTGACCCCTCTGGGAGTCGGGCTGTGGCTGACGCAAGAGGACAGGGAACATGGTGCTGCTGGCAAGATGATTGTCAAAAAGCAATTCCTCCGCCCCCTCCCCCCTCCGCCCCTCCCCCCCTCCCCGTGCTGGGGAAGCAGAGCATGGCCTCAGGCTCCCGTGAGCCCTCCGTCCGGCGGGCTCAGAGGTGACACCGCCACTCGAGGCCGACAGGTACACACCCAGCACGCGTGCCAGGGATTCAGAAGCGCCCTCTCCCTCGGGGACGTGTGGACCGCTGTCTCCATGGTAACAGCATTAACCCATCAGAGCGGCGGGTGAGTAGACGGCCCCTCCATGGGTAGCCGTGCGGCTCTGAGCAAGTCCTCACCTCTGAGCCTCAGTTACTCCGGCCATAAAACGGGGACGGTAACGGTCCCCACGCACCGCGTTGGGGTGAGGGTGGGATGGGAGGGGGCCTGCGAAGTGCCTGCATGTAAAACTGAGCAGATACCGGAGACGCCCAGGGAGCCCAGGTCCCGCTGTCGGGCGCCGGGCTGACTCCCAGGCACTGTGTCCACGCGGTCTGGTCTCGGGCACAGCGTGGCCCGAGGAGACTCCCCCCCGGCCCCGACCTCCGGCGGAAGTGACTAGAGGAAGGGCCGGCGGGTCCGCAGGAAGCCGGTCCCTCTCCCCCCTCCCCCCTCCCCCTCCCCCTCCGTCTCTCCCTGCCCCACACCTGACCCCCAGCCTCAGCAGGTCTCAGTTGCACCGGCTCCGGGGAGGAAGCCACGTTCTTGGCCGTGACATTGACCTTCTTTCCCTTCTGTTTAAAAAAGAAGGTGGGAATGTTCCTGCACCGTCTCCTCTGCTTCTCCCTCAGTTCCTCAGGAGGGAAGTCGCCCGGGTATGGAAATGAAGTTCTAAGTCAAGCTCGCTCCACCGCAGCGCAGGCCTGTCTGGTGTGTGCGTGGCTGTCAGCAGAGTGAGCTGACCCCCTGCCGGTCACCCTGGGGCGTCCGTGATTCCTGCGCCCGCCGCGGGCAGGTGTGCGGGCAGGTGTGCGGGCAGGTGTGCGCCGGGAGGCTCCGCCACGAACCCGCGGCCCTGCACCTCCAACACGGCGCCCGCGATGGTGGCTCCTGTTCTGATGCTGCTTCCTGACCTGGGACTTCATTTCTCAGCAAAAGGACAGACGTGCAGGGCGCCCCGAGCGCAGGGAGGGACGCGGCGCTCGTTGAGAAGCGGGACACGGCGTCCTGTGCGGTTCGGCAATGTCCTTCCGGCTGGAGAAGCGGGTTTCAGGGCTCGGGGTGGACGGCAGAACAGCCTGTGAGGTCCTGGTCCTGTCACTGGTGAGAGTTCTCGGTGGCCGGGAGCTCGAAGCCCTGGCAGCTGAGCATAGAACCTTGCCCTTCCCGGGGCACTTGTGACTCATGAGGGGCAGAGAACAGTGTTTAAATCCAACTTGCTGTTTCACAGGTGAGCGTAACCCAGTCGCATTTACTGCGATTATGAATGTATTGGGATTTAATTCTATCACTTTGTATTTTTTTTTATTTTCCATGCCCCCCACCCTCTTCTATGGGCTAATAATGTTGGTTTTTAATTCTCTCCGTTTCCTCGCCATGTTGGAAGCGATAGCTTATCTGTCCGCTTTTCCGTTGTGAGCCATAACTATTTTGAACACAAAGACTGTTCTTCCCCCAAACAAAGAACGGGCCTTGCCGATTCGACCTCCTCCCTCCCGTTTCCCATGTTACTGCTCTGGAGAAGTGTACAGTTATCTGCGGTTGACACAGAAACAGCTTCTTTTCTTACGGTCGGTAGTTTTAGTGCGATTGATGAGATTATTTAATTCTGCATTTGTTTACCCTTGCTTCCTGCATTCCGGCCCCTCACCAAAATGCCCTTTCCCTTTTGCTGAAGTGAGTTCTTTGGTGGCTTTTTTACGGGGAGGGGGGTGGGAGGGAGCATTTGTGGAGATACATTCTTTTCATCTTTTATGAGTGAAAATGTCTTTGTTTTGTCCTCACCCCCGAGTGACAGCTTATCTGGGTATGTCATCCTAGATTGACAGTTGCTTTTCTTCCACAGACTTGCTTCCTGGCAGCTAATGTTACTGATAAGATGCCTGTGCGTGGTCCTTGCTTTGTGGGCAATCACGGTCTTCTCCCCGGCAGCTCGGAATCTTTTCCTGTTTGTCCAGGACTGAGCCCCGGGAGGTCTAACGTTCCAGCAGCTTCTGCTGCCATAGGCTGCGGTTCTGTGTGTACGCGTCTCCTCAAACGCCCAGGCAGCCGCTTGCCCTCTGACCTCAGTTCTGTGATGGATCTAAAAAGAACTGTTGATTTTCTGTTTGTTTAGCTTTTTCCTTGTTGTGAGAACAGGAGTGATAACTTCCACGCTCTTTACATTTTGGAGCTGAAACTGGAGGTCTGTTTTTTTCTGTTTTTAATGCATGTGTGTGTGTGTGTGTGTGTGTGTGTGTGTGTTTCCTGCTTTCTTGTAGGTTACGTCACCATTTTTTCCTGCTTCCATTTTGATTTAATTACAGTGCTCTTGAACGAAATTCTCTCTTTTACAGATTTGTTTGTTGTTGCTCTAGGTATGACATTATATTGCAGAACATTTAACACCCTATTGGAATCCATATCTTAGCAGTTGAGTGAAATGTACAAATCTTACTTTTTTTCGTGTTCCTTTATCCTCCCCCCATTTATCATCTTACTGCGAATCATATCAGTGTTATGATTTTTGCTTCAACCATCAAACATAATTTAGATATTTCAAGAGGAGAAGAAAGGTCTGCTATATCCTTCCTTCTTTCCTTGTGTTCTAAGATTCCTTCTTTTGTCATTTCCTTCCTGTTGAGAAAACCTCTTCAGTTATTTTTTTAGTTTATGTCTACTGGTGACAAGTTCTCTTAGCTTCGATTCATTCAAAAATGTCTTGCCTGGCTGGTGTGGCTCAGTGGTTGAGCGTCAACCCATGAACCAAGGAGTTCCTGGTTCATTCGATTCCTGGTCAGGGCACGTGCCTGAGTTGCAGGCTCGATCCCCAGTAGGAAGCGTGCAGGAGACAGCTGCTCAATGTCTCTCTCTCATCGTTGAAGTTTCTGTTACTCTCTTCCTCTCCCTTCTGCTCTCTGAAATCAGTAAAAGCATATGAAAAAACAAACCAAAAATGTCTCCATTTCTGCTTCACTCCTGAAGGATGTTTTTACTGGGTATAGAATTCTGGATTGACAGTTATTTTATTGCAGTACTTGAAAAATGTTTTGCCACTTCTTTCTGGGTTCTTGTGGGGAATTCATCGTCATATGAACTGCTTTTCATATCGATAAGGTCTCGTTTCTCTTTTGTGCTTTCACAGTGCTTTTCTTTTCCTATTTCATTTTTCAACCAAAGAGCTCTCATAAATTTCACCATGATATAGCTTTCAGTTTACCCTGTGGGAGGTTTATTCAGATTCTTGAGTCTGTAAAGTTGTCTTTTGCCAGATTTGGGACTTTTCAGCCACTATTTCTTTGAAGACTCAGTCCCACCCACTTCCTCCTCTCTTTGAGGGACTCAGAGCATGAATGTTAGAGCTCCTTTGTTTTGGAGCCACAGATCCCCGAGGCTCAGCTCATTCCCCCCCCCCCCCGCACTTTCTCCCAGTTGTTCAGAGTGGGTCATTTCCGTGGTTCCTGCTTTAAGCTCCCGCCTTCTT